>JANTCA010000913.1:0-12361 GCA_024741275.1 Chironex yamaguchii
GACTGATCCTCTCCTTAAGCCCTACAACTGGTGTTTTACACAAAATTTTGGGTTATTTTTGACAGGTTTTGGCCTAGGAAGAAACCTTAGACATAGAACAAGACATACTTTATTTTTATTTGTAGTGAAAATGTTTTACATTTTATACAAAACTGGCTAATCTGTGGCATGTATAAAAAACTGACTTTTCTGTCGTCCAACATCTTTGAAATCAGCTGACAAAGAAGGCTCAAATCTGTTTTAAATGGCCGACTACAAAGGGAAAATGCTCCCTGTGGTGCTGACAATGAAAGGGTTAATTCTTTAAACTTAGCAGTTTGGCTGCCAGAACCATTTTAAACAGTGAGAGAAAGAAAGAAACTAAAATGTGCTATCAATTTATCAACACTTTATTGAGAATCAAGTAAAATTCAGATGACTTGCATTTACATGGGCAAGTCCAAAGGGGGTCTGAGGGGCTTCAGTCCCCAATTATTTTGCAAAGAAAAAGGGATTTATTAATTACTATTAAGAAACTTTCATGAGCACAAATTCAAACATTGGTTACATCTGTTAAGTCATGCTAGCATTTATGAATCATTTTTAGTCAAATAGAGCTGGTGCTACCTTCGCCTTAGTATTTTCATAACATGTAGCTATACCCATAACCCAATATTACAATATTATAATAAACATAATATTACTATATTGTCTGAAAATGGTAATTTTTGTTGTTAAAAACATCAAGCTTGGTTCTTGAGGTGATATATACTATCTATGAAGCAACACATTTAACATTTTTACGAGCTGTGCAATGATAAAAACTCAGATGATAACTGAATTTGTATACAAAGAAAGCTAATGGGTTTTGCAATGGGTGTAACCAAAAACATTCAGGGCATGGTGCAGAAAAATTTTTCCCCGTGTTACCAACTTATTTTGCCTCCCAGCTGTCCCTAGATGGGGCTTACCAGAAACACTCTTTTCCCCCAGACAGTCCAAAATAGTACACACCATAACCAAAGATGATACAGAATGGAGTTGTTGTGTCAAACAAAATTTTATTACCTGTTGGTTAGTTAAGTGACATTTCATATGCAAGCACATGACTTGGATAGTTGCAGATTTTAAGGCAATCCTTGGCTCCGTTAACTCAGATGCACTGTTGACAAAGCCACTAACAATTTTACCATCTTATTAAAGACTCTTGTGGACTAGGTACCAGCTGAATGAAGCCCTTAGAGGCATGTCTTGTCAGTTTGAAGGGAATACAGTTTTTCAGCAAGGTTGTACCTTGTCACTGATATTTTTCAAAACTGACAGCATGGTCCTTCTGTGAACAAGCATTATAAACTAACAAATGTGGACCAAAAATAGAAGTAAATTTATGGGGGTTATCTATTTGAGACCAACATTTTAAAGAAGGTGGCTATTTACTGAAAAAAATATTTTAGGAAGCCCATACCCTGAATTTTTTTAAATAGACAATGCCAGAGTAGATATCAACTATAGAAACCAAAAGGCACTTTATTGAAACAAGAATGTGTAATGAGACTACCAATCAGTAAGAAAGGAACTTTACAAAAGTATGAACCATCATACTTATCATATGAAAGGAGAGTATCAGTGAGAGACCATAAGTTATTTTGAGGATATTAATTATATGTTCTACTCAAACTGAGCTAATCCATAAGACATCATTGAGCTTGCTTTAAACTGTGTCAAAAACAAATACCTTCTCGTGGCTAAGTTAAGAGTTACGCGCATATACTTTGACTGACAGTTTCTGGAGTGAGCAGTCTTTCTATCGGGCTTCTGTAACTGGAGTTGACTAAAACGAGATTGAATATTTTCCTTTTCCATGATCGCAATTTAGAAGAAATGTCAGTATGCTGTCCTAGGATTGCCTCAGCAAAAATTGTCTCGTATTTATAATTAAAAGATAAAATACAATGTTTGTGTAAAGAAATTGCAACGTAGGCTCCACAAACGAGTAAATAACAAAGACCGCGCCATTTTCATCTGCTTAATGTACAATAAGCATAATTTTCATTTTGTCATTGATCAGAAAAAACGTTTCCGTCTACACCTTCAGTCAATATGTAACTAACGAAATCATTCAGATCTCCAAGAATATTCTATATTGTTATTAGATTACTATATTATTTACATTAAGTATGAAAATGATAGTTAAATAATAAAACTTACAAGCCAGTCACATTGTCGTCTGACGAACCATCGCTCACCAACGCCATTTTGGATATTGACAGCCTCGTTTGAGCAACTGGCAAGGAGGCTAAAATGGTGGTGGAGGAGAGGTTTGTTGGATGGTAAGAGCAAAGAAACCGCTAATTCAATTGTACCCCTTTGCACCCCAAGGACTTAACTAATGTTTTCAAAAAATGTAGCAAATTTCGGTAAAAAGGCTATTATCTTCCGTTATATTATTATTTCTAGTTGTGATGGACCGACTAGTGTGACTCCCACAAGTATTAATTTTCTACAGTCAAAGTTACGACTTAATGATGCTCCCTTTGAAGTAAAGTAAAGCTGAAGCATTAAGTCTTAGTTCACTTTAAAAAGAAGCTGTAGAATACAATCATTCAGTAGTAACATATACGATGCGCTGGCTGACGGCACGGCAGAAGTCTCCTTAATTTGCTTTTTTACAGCAGGATGTGCTGCCCACCACACACCTGGTAATTTAGGAATGTTCGCCAGCGCAAATTCAATGTACGTGCACCGTACTTTCAAATAGTTATTTGGTACAATCGAGCTACATGTGCCGAAATATATTCTCATCGGTCTTGCAAGCATTCTCCATTCACATTTACGATCATGTTATACTTAATGAAGGCGACTCTGCTGAAAGACCGCATCTGCTAAATAGTCTATTTCCCTGAAATTTTGTCACATTGCACTAATAACATACTGAAAAGCTTTCTTCGTCTGACAGTCTTCAGAGTATGGATCGCTAGAAATAAAAGTACGGATATATGGCAACTTTTTTATAAGAAACAAGGATCGAAACTAGCCAATCAAGGCAATAAAGAAAAGGATGGAGAGAAATGAAAAAGCAAAGGATAGATGCAAGAGTCCAAGTAAATAAACGAACTCTTACTGCCTACACAGTCCTGGTTTTCGGGGTTTTTTTATTTTTATGCAGATTGCCTAGTTTCGAAGTTTATCAGACGAAACAAGCTTTTAAGCATGTTTTAGCGCAAATGTTTAAGACAATTTTCAAGTTTTGTAAAAGAAGAAGGTTATTCAAGTAATCTATCCTGTGCAACCGCGGATATTGATAACTGTTTTGCAATTACTCAAGCTATAACCTAAACACTTCATCTGAGCATTTTGCAGGTTGTTTACGTTACAAAACAAACTTTAGTAGCAGTGGCGGCTGGTATTAATTTGATTAAGTGGGGCGATAGCTCTGATAGGTTTTCACAACAACACCGAGCTGAACGTTTTGCACACAACGTTCCCTATGATTTCTTGAGATAATGGGCAGATTCAATTTTGCCCCTGAAATGAGGGAAAATCGTCTGATGTCGCCAACAGTCAGTATGAGTTACGCATGCCTAGATGCCAAAATCTTGGGCGAATTTTATCTTGCCGTTGCTGCTCACGGTCAAGCACTATAGAAAAAGCAGAATGCAGCCCTGTGATCTGCTTCAAGTCAACAACCCTCAGATGACTTTGGAAATGCGTTGACATTTAACACTGCAGAGAAAGACAATGGGAAATCACGGAAAGTCGTTCCTGAATATGACTAGGAGTGACAAAATCTGTTAATTCAGAAAATAATTGGATATGGAGGACCTTCTCTGCTTTTGAATGGTGGGGCAATGCCCATGGTGCCCCCCAGCACCAGCCGCCACTGTTTAGTAGACAGGAATTTGTTGCCCTCCTTCAGTTGAATTACTAATCCCTGACCTTCCTAACCTTTTTTTCTCATTTTGTGTATTTGCTTTGCTTCTGATGCCAAATACCTGGCATGTTTCTTTCCTAATGGTCAACTGTCAATCCTACTTTGGTTTGCAAATCTAGCATTGTTCTTTGTAGACGAATTTCTTAACTAAGACGAGTTTTTAAGTTCTGTATCATTTGGAAATAGTTAAGACGCGTTACTTATAGTAAAGCAAGCTGGAGTTTAAACTGAACGTTGTGAAGGATGAGAAAATTGACAATTTAAGTTTCGAAAAAGTGTGTCAGGACTGTCTTTCTAAAGCGTTTCCTACTGAGCTAAGCAGTTCAATGGAAACAGTCCAAAAATTCTCAAGACTAAACTTAATACGAGAATGCATTGAGCCATCTTTGGATTCAGTAAAGATGAACTGAAACTCACAGGAAGGAAATGATCCGGTGGCAAAAAATAGCCTTAACAACTTTAGTGAAGCAGCACGACCTGCCTAAGATAATGTTGCAGTTACCTCAAAATATCCAAAAGGTTCAGTTTCAAGGGAATGCGCCATTCTAAAGACAATTTACTCATTTGACTCAATATAAATTTAAATTTTGTAATTATATCCCTTGAGAACAAACTGTAACAAAGTGTGTTATTAGCACCTAGAAGAGCGCTCAGAGGGTGCAGATCTCCGCCAAGACCGTGATCCGGATCACCATTAAATACTAATCAGTTCTAAATTAACCCTTTTGCGACCGATCCTGAAACTTTTGCCATAATCCATCCATAACGTTTTGGGCCGTGTTGTTAGCAAACAGATAGACAGACAAACCAATGCCGGCAAAAATAAAACCTCCTTGGCGGATTGGCGGAGGTAATTAGTATCACGGAAGGGATAAAGAAAACTAAACGAAATTAATGAAGTATGGTACGTGTGCTAATAGTTTCATCTCATTTCAGTCAGAGACTTTCGTCTTCTTCCCTTCTTTTTTTTCACGTCAAGCTTTTGTGTTATAAAACGCTTTATTCTGATGTTTTCTTTCCAAATGTTATCGTTGGGAAAAAAACCTCGAGTGCCTGAAAATTCTTGCTCTCCTCCGTTGCGCTACCGGGTGTCACTTGTAAAACAGATTCGTAGGGGTCCATTACATTGAAAAATCACTCTGCTTTACCAGGCCGGCCCGGTTTGCCCAGGGTTCGCTTCTATCGCCAAACTCACAAAAACTAGCAACTCGCATCATCATGATCATGTTCCGACTGCCACACAGACGATGGATTTCGTACCACGTCATCAGACTTCCCGGTTTTGCATTATTACTCTCAATTTCTGCTTTTGATAAATGTATCCGTTGCGATGACACCTGGGAAAGATGGTTTCCAACACACACGAGTCGGGTTGGCTCGACTGACCGAGGTTTCACGTTTGCCCGGCGCGATTCGGTAGAATGGGCTGGACTTTCTCCATATGATAGATCCAGTTCCTAAAATCATCAGGGTACGCGTGCGATAAGCGAAAATAATGTAACCTAAGGTCATGTGACTTTTTAGCACGCCAAATCGGGCTTGGAAAACTTTATATGATAGCGAGCTGACTGCCTGGGAAACCGAGTAAGGCCCTAAGTGGCTTTGTCCATTGCATCACACTTACTGACGGTATCAACCCTTCATTCGAACGCAACTACTTTGCATAAACCAATGTCAATACCAGGGGTTCACCACACCCTGGAAACTGTGTACGAAAATGTGATCTCAGCTAAGTATTACGTACTCTACGAAATCGAGTATACCAGTTCTATCTTCCCAGTTATTGGACAGTGAGAACAGAAATGTCAAAAAGGTACATTCTTGTCGTATCCTTGGACTTATCATTTTATGTACTCTAGGATAGGCTATGCAACTTTAAACTAAAGCTGATACTTACAGCAGACAGGGTAATAATTGATTATTGATTATCTAAATACTGTGGAGTGGCTAAGTATGAAATGAGCCAGGTACGACCATCAGATGAGGGTTAGGGAACATGGAACAGAAAAAAGGCATACCCAACGCAGCTTGCAACATTCAAAGCTCATCTCCATTGGATTACATCCTTCAACGGATAAAAGATACGGAAATCATTGTACTTAGCAAGAATATACATAAACAACAAAACGAAAGTCAACAAAAACAACTTCATACTGTTTGAGATCGAAAGCTTCATTTTCATCACCTCTGAACTCTATTACAACAAGAAAAACGCGTCAACAGCTTTCACTTACAACACACATTATCTACAAGAATTTTTCAAATGGTAACAGCTGTTTGAATTATGGTCAAGACAAAAATAACCATATCTACATTCACTAAAACGCCCAACATAATCTTAAAAACAAGGAATGATCTCAGCATTAGATGATACATGCCTCTTCCAAAGTACAAAGTTTCCCTTTATCAACAGATGCTTTAAAACCCACGTACAAAACGGATTTGCAATGTACAAACTCTTGCGAAAAATAAGCAGAATTGCCAACAGCTGAAAATTCGATGAAAAAAATCAGTTACAATGTCAATGATTTGCTCTATACAACCTTGAAATCCGCATTTCTACGAGCCCCAATACACGATAAATAGGTATGCAGAAGGACTTTAACCCGTATTACGGATCACAATACATTTAGACAGAAATTACGCTCACCGGAAGACATTTTATGACTGATTTCTCAATCTATTTGTTAAAAAGCATAAAAACCAATGCCTTGCAAGGTCAAGCAAAAGTGATGATGATAACGCGATCTATATCAGGGTCTTCTTAACTAGATCATCCTACACTCATGTCCATGACAAAACATTCAGTCACTCCGTGTGCCTTCAACGTCCAATCTACGATTCACCGCCCAATCCTATAAATAAAAAAACCTACTTGTAAAGCTATATACCTCTTTTCAAAGAGGCAAATTGTAGAACATAGACTTTTTGACTGTTTGCGTATTCAAAATCGGAGATTTAGCAATTCTAAATTTCTTTGTAATGCTCTATGTGAGTTCTCTAACGCGTCTAGAACACTCCTTATTCCAAGCCACTGAAAAAGGACACCCATAGGGCACTCCCTATTGCAAGCCAATGAAACTGGTCACCGATAGAACAGTCCTTATTCTATGCCGTCGCAAAAGGTATCGATACAAGACACCTTATTCCATGCAAGCAAACCTGGCCATCGATAGGAGTTGTATGGTGAAAAGCGTGGAAAAATGGGCCTATAATGTTACCACTAACCAAGAATCTTAAATATCCACAGTCGAAAGTAAACTTACAAAGAACTAAGAAATATAGAAACTAAACCGGAAGCCATCAGCCTGCCATTGAAACATGTGACCACTGAAGACTAGGGATAACCTTTCCACTAAACGTAACAAATTAAAACTACATGACAAATATTGTTTAACAAAATTAAAGCAAAGTAAGATGGAAATAAAAGAGACCGATGCCAAGAATCAAACAAACAGAAAACATCCACACTCATCGCTACACTACAAAAAATACGCTTACTAAATCCTCTGAAGGGTATGTAGCACCGTTCTTGTCAAATCCAGACGGTATATAGAGAATTTTAGTCAAAACAAAAATATATGTACGACAGAAATCGCGACTCAACTTAACAAGAAAATAGCTTGGCAAATTAAAAACTATTTAGCTAAATAAAGTCTTATCCCAAATTAATAAAAATGTAGTGGGCATGAAATATCATAAATATCATCGAAGAGCCGAAATCTCGACTTGGTTCTAATTTGGAGGGGGGCTTAGTTAATCCGAGAGTCCTTTATCTACATTCACGACGCGTTACTAAGACCTCGCAGGTCACACGTTTGCACATGAATTGTTTTTATCTCTTGAAAGAGCGGCAAAATTAGGACTTTTGTTCTACAAAATCGATTTTAAGACTACCCTAATTCCTACACCTTACAAAAAACAAATCAAACAACGCGTCTAACTCTCTGCTTCGAAATACAAGAGTAATCTTTCCAACTTTGAATACGGGTTTGGGAAATGAAGCAATATAATCTACTTTACTATAACATGGCTGAAGAAAAATTAAGTGTAAACAAAGAGGGTTTTGTGCGACTAAGATCAAGAAATGATAAACCGCACAGTTGTACATTAATCCGGGTCGCTGTTTTTGTAACCCTGAGCACTCAGCTAGACCAGACGAACCTGGAGACAACTCTCGCTTTTAGTACAGGGCGTAACGTCCGCCAAGTGAATAAAAACAGTATGATGGCGCAA
The DNA here is from genome assembly GCA_024741275.1 of Chironex yamaguchii. Lineage (NCBI taxonomy): Eukaryota > Metazoa > Cnidaria > Cubozoa > Chirodropida > Chirodropidae > Chironex > Chironex yamaguchii. The sequence goes on from JANTCA010000913.1 coordinate 8,147, forward strand.
AAATCACAACCGTGCGAACACGAAATAAGTACCATAACGGAGATAATCAGCTACTATACCTTACAATTCTTACATACAATAATACTCATACCAACATACTTTAATGAAATTCTTTCCTCGCCATGACTGAGCGAGCTACAAACTTCAGCTTAATAACAACTGCTAAACACCAGTAGATTTAGACGGTCCTTAAGCCTTAGCTATGTTTATGAAAATCACAACACCCTAGTACTCAAAATCGTGTAAACACGGTCGACTGTCTGGAGTTAACAAACCTTGGGTTAATGTGAGCAAAACAAGCAAATCGAGGAACATACAACGGTAAGTTAATAATAGGAGATCATATCTTACTGTAGAAAACTTAAAAATAAACCATCACTGACTCTAACTTTCACAGACACAAACTTAAGTATGAATTAATGTAGCCCGACCGAAAAGGACAATGGGAATGGCCCGACAATAAATCGAATCACTCGAAAGCGTATGTTAACACGTTCTCCGTGGAAAAATTAGTCGAGACAAATGACACGAGTGAAATTGACGGAGATAACAAGCTGACGGAAAACTCGAGAAACGTCTACTTGGAAAATTAGCTCTTTGTTACGCAAATTTGTGCACTCAGATCAAATAATAAAATAAAATATGCTCAATTTACTGCAAATGCAAAAATTATACGTTAAAAACCATAATTAACGGTCAAATATAACATGTTTTCTGTCCAAGACAAATTAGAATAATGCACCCCTTTATTTCAAATAGTATGCGGTTGCCGTCTCAGCTAGCCAAACAGTGTCATCAGACAAGACAAAAAGTACAAATGAAGTCCTTCAGTGGAGCATGGGTCAGTGAACAAGATAAACTGGCCAGTCAGAAGGAAAACGAACTTTCCATCGTCGAAGCGACAGCTGAAGTTTAACTGCCGACAGATTTCATCAGAATGCTTTAACTGTCCAACCTGTCGCTCGACGTAGAAAGCGTCTACGGCTTAGAGCAACAGAATTTCACTAGTAGCCTGGTGAATCGAGCAGTTGCATGTTGCTTCTATAAATTCAGTATTGCCTTCTTCTTCCGTAGTCTTTGAAAATGTGAGCAATTCTCACACAAAGAGGTTTCGAAATATTAATTTTCACAAACAGATACTACACAACTGTTGCCAAGCGGCATGGTTAACTATCCATCGTTCCGAAGTGACGTCCAATAGCTTAAGGTTGATGCAATCATAAATAGTGTGTTAAGGAATCGATCACGGTGAATAGTAAAATGCGTGAACTTGCAGACCATGTTACAACTGAGACTAAACCATTTAAAAGTAACAAGGAAGTAACCCAAGGCAAAATGCGATGACGTTAAGGCAATTTGTACCACCTAAATAACATTGGCTACGTTTGCTTGAAATAGTTATCTTCACAAGGCATACTAAACAAAGTCGGACAAAGCAACCCAATCAGGGTAGGTATCAATGCTACTGTTCACGTTTAACATGCTATCCAGGATGCAACGTGCTTAAAGAGCATCGAGTAATGCAAATACTACGATAAAACATGCACATGCTTCATGCATACATTGAAAGCAGATACACAAACTACAAAACAAAAATAATATTTCTTTTATTTTCATCGGTGTTTCTCCATTTCGCTTTTTAAACTTAGAGGTTAGCATATCCCTATGGCAACATGCAAACCAATCACATGCATTTTCTGTGTAAGCCTATTATCGTATGCTCCTTCACCTTACTGATCAATTTTGACAATATGCATCTATGCAAAACATTTTAAAACAAAAGCAAATACAATCATGTTCCAATGTATAATTTACACGTACAAAAATACCTTAAGCTTCCAGGGTGAAATTCACGTAAACGTCACGCCGGATATAAGGGAAGTGAAATATGAAGCTGCGCCAGGTATAGGCAGCAGGCCCCTCCACTTTTACGCCAACGTATTGTTTCATCTTTGTTTTACGCCAACACGCCAAGGAAATGATTAAGTATACGCCTGATACCTCCGGCGAACTTTACATGGATTCCACCCTAGTTTCGCCGAACATTTGATGATTTCAAGTCTCTGCATTTAAGTAACATATTGCAAGGAAGTAAACATAGCTCCTCTAAATAAACCTTCTACAGTCTAACACTAAAATGTTTTATTTAACGACAAGTTTTTGTACTTCAAAACATCAGATGATGTGCCACAGAACAAGTAAATCATACTTCAAAAAACCAGAGCACGATCCAACTGGATACGCAGTAACCAATAGACTACGTCACAGTTTCGATCCATCTCTAAAATATCGATACATAGATGCCTAAATTCAAACGACAGTTTCATGATCTCTCCTGAAAATTCTTATATCAGCGCAGGCATACGTAAAAATGGAAAATGGAAACCACAGCATGTAGTAGTACACACCTAACTTTCCATGCACATTCGACAAATGACGGTATACTACAGGCCAAGTTTTAATCGAAAATATATACCATAATTTGAAAAAATTACATATTTAAAGCTCGTTTTGCCTCACCATGGATATCACGGACAGATTCGCCTAAACTTACGACTGTACTAATCATATCTACCATCGTACTACTTTTTGGATATTCCAACGCTGCAGTCTTGGTGGCAGCGACAACTGCGCGGATACTGTCTGTCAGATGCACATTTTCTCTTCGAATTCGATGGGTTACTCCCTGGTCGATCAATCGTTCTGTTACCTCTTCGGCAGCATGAACAACTTTGTGAGCAGTCAGGATTACGAATTTTGAATGAGCTACGAACACCTGAGGGATACTGTTCTTTTCCACTGACTCTGTCAAGCTTTTCATTGCACCCCTCAAAATCATCACCTGCGCTTCAACTTGACGGAGAAAGAATTCAAGAGTTTCAATGTCGCGGTGATCCAATTTTGCAACCTTGGTAGTCGGTGACCGTACTTGCGAACGGGTTGCCTCGGATTCATAAGACGGAAATTTGGCATCCTTCTCATCGTACGGCACTGAAGCTGAGCGAGAATGTAAAGTTGGATTTACTTGTACTTCGGGGTCATGTATATTTGATTCAGATGGCAACTTCCGGCCAAGACTCACAGAATTAAGTCGCTGCGAGGTTCTACTATCTACGTCGTCCTGTGAAGCTGATTTCGGCATAACCTCGTCAGACCTTGATGTGTTTATTAACCCTCTTTCTGTTACGGTCGAATTTTCACCCTGCAAGGAAGGGCAGCTTCCTCCCCAGGCAGGATCTTTATTTTTCTCGATTTCCGACGGTGATCGGGTTGGATCAGAGTTATACTTGATCCTAGGACTATCGACAGCATATTCCGTCACTAATGTTTCCACGCGTGAGGAAACAGGACTCTTCAGCCACAATGTATCAGGAGCAACAATCGCAAGTGATCTACGGTTATTCGGTAACGCTGGTTTGGGAGGAACTGGCGGGCGAGGTAACGTCGTTGTTGCTACCTGCTGACGTCTTCGTAGAGTACCTGAATTAGCATCACCGCTTACCGTTGACCGTCGCGGTTCAAAAACATTTGTGCTTGCCTGTGTATTCATCCGCTCATCAATATCTAAAATACCTCGAACTGTTTTGGGATCAATCGGGCCTATTTGCTTAAGTTTTCCCTTCAAATCATGCCTGACTCCCGATTGTGCGACAGGGCTTGGTTTTTGTTCTTGTTCTTTTACAACTGGCGGAGTTACTTCATCATCATACTTCCCAAATAATGTTGCCAAGTTTGCTTGTATGACTGAATTCATCTGTCGACAGTTCTCAGGAATTCGTTCTGAAAGGATCATAATGGCATTCACAGTAGCAAAAAACTTTTCACTGTCGGGGTTTCTTACGGCTGGCACGGTCCAATCATTGCTATCTAAGTGAAGAAGACATACCTTGATCTTGTAGTAGGACTCCACCAACGGTTCTACATTACCATTAATTTTCTTCAGTACATCGTCACTGCAATTAACTTGTTTGGCATTGACCACTGCTCCCAACCCAAACTCAGTTAGAAGCCGAAGAGCAATTTTTACTTTCCCTGCCATCCCTCTGATTGCAGAAATCGACGTCTTCAAGTTGGTAGGATCCAGCCAATCGCCGGCTGCGAAACCAAGGAGTGTGGTAACTGCTGTGTCTACCGCAAGGTGCAGCTTGGCAAGCCTATCAAGTGCATGCGCTGATGTAATGGTCAATTCCTTCACTGCATCCATATTAATTTGCT
>JANTCA010000915.1:0-12360 GCA_024741275.1 Chironex yamaguchii
GGAGTTATACTGATTTACTTTGTTCATCACTCATTAAGTACTGTCGCACTCTGGTTAACATTGATATCTACAACAATTTTCATTAGCGAAGTCAATTGAAAGTCTGCTAAAATCCGAAATAAGTCAAAGGCCATGTGCACTGATCAAGTAGCATGATTCAGTTAAGTGCACTTATGCATTGTATCAAAACTAGTCAAAAATATGACAGTGTGAGAATACACCGCCTCAATAATGAGACCAAGAATTTCAATCCCCTTGTAGTCTACAGTAACGTAATAAGCGACAACTGTACAACAGAATGCTATTGCAGTAAAAGGTCTTCTCCATCTCTTATGTTTAGAGAATAAGGAACGTCTTGAGGTTGGAAGGCCGGTGATACTAATAACCCCTTCACTGACATACAAACAGAAAAGCTGGTAAATACACATAAGATGCACAAACACACACACACTTCATGCAAACATTTTCATGCATAAACTTAGAGACATATCTCATGACCACCACAGGAAGCAATAATTGTTGTGAAGATAAGGAGACAGAAAAAAGGCTTCAAAATTCTTTTACATTCTTTTATTAATGCAAAAAAGGATCCTTCCAGCCAATTGACTATGCAACCAGAGCAGAGGCAGTTGAGGATTCACTAAACAAAAAATAAAAAAAGCAAGAATTAGTATGTTGTATCATACAACATGTGCAAACAAATCTCCTAATATAACTTTACCAAGCCGAGGCACCTTATACACACAAGTTTCAATATACATATTACCTTTTTTATACAGCTTTTAGGACTTGAGTGTAAAATACTATATCAGGTTACATTTTCATATAAGTGTTAAATGGATTCACGTACCCAAATGAAACACAGCAATAAACATACCCAATCATAGGTACATATCTTCTTGGTTTTGATTCTCTTTAATTGGCTAAATCAAGCATTCTTTTTGACCTTTGCATTCTTGCCTTTTACTGGTTTTATATTCAAAATCTATACCATTGCTATATGCAAGCAATACTGACTTGGTTAAGATTAGTATCATCAGTACTATCAACACCAACAATTAAGATGAGGAGCAAAACCTAATAAAACACAGCTTGCACTCTGAACTTAAAGTGAACTTTGCAAATTGAGTTGGTGGCCATGTTCATCATATACACAAAAAATGACTGATTATGAAGGTAAATATCACGCTTGTTTTCCAAAAACAACACAGTTGTGCCAGATTATCTACCTTCTACAACATTGAAAGTGGTAAGGTATAAAACATATTGACATGAATAATTCACTGTAACAATATGGTAAATGTAAATGGATAACTTTATTATCACTAACACTATCTAAGGCATTCCACTTAATAAAACAATGCAATAACCTATGTGTTGAGCCTTGTGCCTTGATTTAAAACTCTTATTCTCTGGTCAACAAGTTCACCTCAGGTAAGTACTTAACCTAGGACTCTCTGCTATCGGGAAAGGTGCTCCTCCTCAAAACTTACAATTACAGCACAGCAATCTAATACAGTATACCTATGTATTATATATATATTTAATAATATATAATATATATATATTTATATTTATACAGTATGTAACATAAAAATGACTCACTATTTCCAGTTAGGAGCCAAAACTCTTTTGGTTTTGTAGTAACGGGCAAGTCTGTGGATTCTTGCTTCAATCAAAATGAGTCTAAACTTGGAATCCTTATCCTGTAATTAAATTGACAATAATTTATTTCAGTTGTTTTCAATTACAGCTTTTTTTACTCACTTAATTCACGAGAGCTGGACATCAGAAGACGTTCTCTATGGCCTGCCCCCGCATGATTCTTGGCCATTGAGCACAATCCAAAGCCAAGTCTTGTATGATAGAAGAGCTATTGTTGTGCCAGAGCACTGATCCGTAGGTGTTCGTTAGGAAGCATAGGTCCTTTTGCATGATACTGTACCATGTACATTTCAGGGGGTATTGCGGGTGCAACGCCAGTCATCCGGTTTCGGATTTTGCCAGACCAAACCACAGAGACATCCTGCCGGCATGTGAGCGACATGTCCCAGCCAGCGGAGTCTTCGGATATGGATAGCAATTTCGATTGTAGGTTGATGGCAGCAGTCTCCTATATGCACATTGGATAAGCATGTAAACGAGACATGTCAAGTTTGACACATAGTGCGTACATCTGGAAGGTTTCCAGAGATTTCAGCTCAGCCTTAATCATGGTCCAAGTTTCTGAGGCATAGAGCAGTACAGCACAAAGACATTTTGTATGCTTCTATAATTACTTAACTACTCATCTTTAAATAAGAACATTTGCTGCCACTATAACCAATCAGTCATTCCTCTTCTACTAGCCATTATCATCGAATTTTACTGACTCAAAAAATAATATTCCACCCATATTCTCTGTACCTTCAATTTGCGTCAATCAAAGTAACAAGTCCCAGTATTATGGCAGTTTTTAATGGTCAGCTCTGCTACTGTTCATTGTGTTCCTGCCTCTTTTAAGCCAGAATATAGCAACACTAAGGCCTACTTTTCTTTATTCAACTGACATACATCAAACAGTTGATTTGCTGCACATTAAGAGTGTCAGACAAAAAGGTTTTAAGTATACTTTTAGTGCAATGTTGCAGATTTTCAAGCTGATTTTCAAGTTTTGTACCACAAAAAGATAGTTAAAAGACAAAAGTAGGTTGCAGTGTTTTGCAAAGAACAATTAACACCAAGGCTATGTTTTGAACTAATAATCCAACTGATGAATATATAATTTGAAAAATCTAAAAAACAAACATATAAATTTGCAACATTGAAATCCTCAAAGCAAAACAGTTTATAATTCCAGAAAATCTGCATACCTTCCTGTTTCTTTCCAGATGTTTCCTAACGGCAACAGCCTTTTTGATGAGGTAGTAGAGGTCCTCAGGTAATGATGGTGCAAGCCCTGCATTAGTCAGAAAAGTGTTAATTAAGCAGATAGAGCCTTTGTTGTGTAATGTGTGATTGGACAGGCATGCATTGGCACATGGCATTGGCACATACACACATAACCTGGATATTCAGGCACTAATTTTGACCCTCTTATGTACGTAAGGATGTAAATCACAAATAAGAAAGATTTTCTGTATAAGGTCTACAGTTCCCATGGCAATTGCCTCATGATAACTGGAGATAAACTGACAACAAATTCTGGCTATTAAAAGGCCTCTCTTTTAGTATGTCCTTTTTGTTAAATTAAAGAGCAAAAAAGCCAAGGAAATAGCCCACATCAAGATTTGTGTTTTGTCAATTGCAGGTATGTGAATTCATGAATCATAAATCCTGTTACTATGAGGTCTATAGTGGTGTGATATAACATCTGATAATTTCAATATGTTCAAAAAAAGGTTTAACCCCTTTTCCTTTAACATTTAAAGTCATGAAAATGATGGTGGTCTTGCTACAACTTGGAACATGCAAGAAAGGAATTAGACAAGTTAAAGGGATTGATATTGGTGTAAAAAACAACAATGTTTTACCCATCCAAAAAACCTAGCTATATATATACTATATAGTAATGGTGGATAGTTCTCAGACATACAAAAGTGTTTACTAAAGTATTACGCAAGATTTTTTGCAACCTGAAACATATTTTACAAAAAAATATGCAGCTCCTCTTCCTGCTGATATCAAATATATTCCTACATTTGCTCACAAATTAATCTTTATGCACGGTTCTCATAGAATGTATCCCATAATTGTGAAGTTCTGACGGGGTTTTCTTTATTACAATTAGTCAGGTAAACATAAGTAGAATAGATCGATATCATAAGGCAGTTTTGGACAATTTATTGTCACTGACATGTAAATATTAGCTTAAACTTTAACAATTTTTACACAACTTTATACGCTGTGGATGTATCAAATATAGGGCAAAAAAACCAAAGGCAATTTTAAATGCAATGTCATTTTTCGGAAACAATGTAAATTCCTTAAAAATAGACAGAAATATGTTTGTGGTATCTGTTCTCAGTGTCCTGTTTAGGTCAAAATAGATTAATATCTTAAAGAACACTTACACAATTCTTCAGTGGGTTTAAGGTATAAATACAAATGGCTAAAGGTTCTTTACTCAAATCTCTTTCAGAGGAATATAGTAATGTCAACACCGGAAACACTTTGTTTCCTACCCTGAAGTTGTCATTGCTCGATACATGTGAACCCATCAGCATCTGCAGGGACCCAATTTGGATATTTGGGTGTTACTTTTGACCTCTCCGAGTATGAGTTGCATACATAAAATATATTGTGCAAGGTCTACAACACATAAATTGATTTTCTGATGGAGACTGTCATGCAAAATGTTGAAGTAGGGATACTGAGGAAGCCTTGGCTGATATCCAGCATGGAAAGTCAAATAGAAGTACTGCCCCTGAAGGATGGGATGTCAAAAGTTACCTTTACCTATCACATTTTTGCAGAAAAGAGGTTACCAAAAGAGGTGGTCCACTTGGTAAGAAAGGAATCTTCGATTCTCAGTGTCAATGAATTTTCAAGTAGTATGCTAGATGCCCTTAAAGACCTAGAGTGTATCTGGAATTATACAATAAACAAACCGTTTAAGGAGCCAACCTTTGACATTTGTGGTCTATTTTATCTTCTACTTTCATATTATCCTAAAACGATGTTTTATTAAAATTTAAAACACAAGAACCTTATTAGCACGATGAAACTGGAACATTTTCCTTTCCATAATGTATTATTTACTCTATAGGACTTTGATAAAAAGAACCACTTAATTGGCAGACCTCAAAATGTGTAATTAAAAACTTGGGGTGTCGTACGAATCTGGAGAATTACTGGTCTCAAGGTTAGCAGGGAAAAATCAGAAAGCAGCATACACTTTGCTTGATATAAGAATCAAGAGCAGGAATTTGTACAGTATTTTATGGAGACAGATGACATGGTGTATTGCCAAGATGTTTCAGGCATCGTGGGGCAAGGAATACCATTCTGAAGCATGGAAGATCTTTATCGACTCATCTAAAAGGAGATCATTCATAAGAGATGCTAAGTGATGCTGCAGGATGCATAAAGCCCTCACTGGGTTAGCTTTGAACAGAAAATTCAAAAGAACACCTTCCCCAAGCTAGGTATGTGCTAGTTTTACAAGACATGGTCAACAAATCTTTCTTCTGACCACATGGGGAGTTGATCTGGAAGAAGCTGGAGCATCTGATTATTCAAGTTGGAATATTCATTAATGGTGTGACTGGTGGAATACATCATAATTTTGTTAACTGCTAGAATACTCTACAACTGGGATTATTGTTTCAGAAAAGTACTCTTCAGTGTCAAACGTAAATATTAAAAAGGGATATCAAGTAATCTACTGAGTTACCAGCAATTAATATTGAACACTAGCACACATATATGCAATGAACTCCAGAGGCAATAGTCACATTTAATGAGAAACAAGTGAATGTCTACTAACCTTTTGCTTTAAGAATTCTTAGAATTTTATTGCCAGTCACATAACGCACTTGTGCAACTCCATGAGAATCCCTTAAAATTACACCAATCTGTGATGGTGTCAGCCCCTTTTTGGCCAATTTAAATATTTGTTCCTTCACATCTTCTGATGTCAGTTTAAGCCAAGTTGGCACACTTCGTCTGTAGGGAAGGGCCGAGCCCGAGATACCTTTTCTGTTGGATAAAAAGAATTGGCTTGGTAATAAATACCTCTAAAATGTAAGCACATGTTAATTACCCTTCCATACAATCGATTCTAAATCCTAAAATCAACTTTATATTGAATCAAAGGTAACTTTTTCTAGTTTTATCATTTGGATTATCCAGATACAAGGTGACAGAATACTTTCTTGGGCTGCATGCTAGATTAGAGCACGTAAAAAGTTTTACTGCAAAATCTGGCCCTTAAGTTCAATTTAACATTACACTCTGGTCTGCAGTTGTATACGAGTAAGGCAAACGTGGCCGGATACCTATCAAAAGCGCCAAGTGCCGTTCCAGTCACGTCCGTTTTGCGAAATTGCTATTGCTGTTGTAAATATTAAAATGAAACGAGTAGAATAGTCATAACTGGCGTTGTGTTAAGTCGTACGGGATAGAGCCACATCGCGGAATATAACTTTTGCTTAGGCTTACGTTATCTCTCGCCTTTACTAGGCAAGATTACACAAAATACAAATATTTGTAAACGTGGCGAGCATAAAAAACGCTACTGACAGAAATCTTAGTGAATATAACAGGCAATGACTAACCCTGGAGCGTGCATACGACCCATCTTGGCAGTTGTGTTCAATCAAAGAGAGCCATGCAAGATTCTCACATGGAATTGAGACTTTCCCATGAGGCTCCATTAAAATCGCTGATTTACACAGGGAACCAGTATAAGCAAGTGTCCTAAGACATTGCTGTAAGTAGCCTTTTGCTGATAGATTGGTAAATCAATAATTCAATCCAACTATAACTTAATCGATCGATTAATAGTTCGTCTAATCAATTGACGAAACAGCAGATAAACAAGAACCGGCTATATAATACGGTGAAATTGTTAAGCTTATCAACTTTTAATTCCCGTTACTTGGGGTCCCTTAGAAATTTCCAAGGTAGCCCTTAAGGTAGGGACCGTCAATCAAATTGAGCTCTACATAGGAATAGGGATCGGAGTTGTGGGAAAAGTTTTGAAATCAACCCATTTAGAAGTACGAAATATGTACATTATGTCAAATGAAAGATTTTAACAATTCTTCCTCAAACATTAATGTTTACTGCCATTCTTATGTTTCAAAAATAGCAAATAAACAAAAAATTCCAAATGAATCCATGTTATGTTAGCGACACTGACTAGTAAGGGTTAGACAGATGGCCTAAAAACCGTTTATTAAACAATTCCAAAGCACACGATACAGAAGATAAGACATGTGTACAATCTTAGTGTGACTAATTATGATTACTACTGAGCTACAGACACGTCCTTTCACAGAGGTGTTTAATGATCTCATGATTACAAGATTGCATCGCTCAAGCTAAAAAATCGGAAAGAAAGTCATATAGACAATATTTGACTGCTTATGAAAGTCAAATCACTATCGTCATTACTGGGTTGACTTAAGTTTGTTGCTGACCACATTGGTCTTAAGAACCATACAAAGTTTGATTAAGGTTTTCTTTTCTTAAATTTTCTTCGATTTTTAGGATTAAATTTTCTTAATTTAACTTTTTTAATCCTTTGGCAGCGCCAATTTTATTGTCTAAAGTGCAACCCATGAATGTATGAACTCAACTGTCAAATTCAAAGAACGAAAATACATAAATGATAACTCAACTTGAAAACAAAATGTAATTACATACATCGTGAGTCAGTAGGATAAGTTTGGACCTCCATTGAGATCATGGATATGAATTATTATGTAAAATTAGATTGTCGCAAATTTCACTTCCTGTTCCACTTCAAAAAGCAAGTCGAGCTTGTTTTTTACATTTTGGCCCAGATCCAGACTCATGTTCTCATATTCTCATAAAATTGTTCTTATTAAAAAGAGCGCATCATTCATCTACACACTTGCATTACCTTATGCTATTAGATATATGATTTAAATGTAGCGTGTTCTCTTGCATTAATATTTAAAGGATTTAAGCAAGTTTTTGCATTTACTATTATTTCCTTGAGACATGTGGGCATCGCATAAAATAAACTTTAGATCAGAGCTAATATGCTTTTAAAAAATGCAGCCATGTGCTTTGTATGCTTAACTAACCATTTCCGTTCAAGAAAAATATAAACTTACAACTGCTATTATCATCTTTAATTTACTGGGTTTCATAGAGAAATGACAGACTCATATCCATTAAGTGTTTTCCAAAAGAGCACTAAAAAGCAAGCTCTGGGCTGACAACTTTAGCTGACTGGCTCCCTATGTTCTCAGGCCTTCAACAGGACGGAAAACTGAAACTTGCACTGTCAGTTACAAATACATACTATCCAAAATCTAAATTGAAATCTACTGAAGTCACATATTAATACTGTGTTGGTTGTAGTTAGAGGTGTTGTACCAAATATATAAATGGCAGAAACGGAAAGATACAGTTTTAGTCTTACAACTTTCAGGTTTGTAGTCACTCTTCTGCTCCTAACTTTTTTGCCATCTATAGGGTCAACGCAAAACTCACGTTGAAAGCATATTGATGGTGGGATAATAAAAGTCCTAGCCATTAATCTCGCAACAGAATGCATTGAAGTCTCCACGAAGAATTACTGCTTAATGAAGTCCATGGTAGTGGATATCTTTGTAACCGTAATAACAGGGCTCGGTTTTTGGACACAAGTTTACTGGGAATGCCGTGTTCAATTAGTATGTAAACAACGGACATCAATGTATTGACTATTGCACCCTAAGTGTGCCGAAGATCGGCAGATTGGACAACTTTTACGTGCTCATCAGTATTAAGCTTGGAATGTAATTAAGTGACGACTCTTCTTTCACAACAGGATGTGAAGTCCTCTGCTGTTGCAGGAAGTAGAAGTACTGTTCAATTTTTCTAAAGTAGAGTTGTGAAGTTTTACATTCTATTTATCTGTATTTTTTTTGTAGCCCCTCAGGGAAGCTGGTGCAGATTGAATATGCTCTTGCTGCAGTTGCTGCTGGAGGTCCATCTGTAGGGATCAAAGGTATAAAACAATGTAACTGTGTAATAAATGAATCTATATTATATCTCCATGATTAAATGATATAGGTGGCTAATGGATACTCTTGTTTCACAGTTTTAGAAAAGCAGAGTGAGAGGTTTTGTTTATATTCTAGCTTGTTGCACTTCATGTATGAGCACATCATCATTAAATCATCAATGCATATGGATCAACTCAGTCAATATTATTCCTTTATTGACCAAACCCCATTCCCTTTAATCAGAACACTTTTTGCTCAAGTTTGTGAAGGTCGTTTTTGGTACAGGTATGTCATTGTTTATAAGATCTTGTATCACATTGCTAATCCCTGTTGTTTTTGGCCTGCCTTTTGGTCTTTCGACAGGGTCACAGATGTTTTCCGGTGACATTCTAGCAGGTTTATGCCTGGGCAGCTGTAACAGATGCCCAAACGATGAGAAATGTCTTTCCTCTATCTGCAAGCTCCATGGCATTTGGTTTGTTCTGTATGAGTACATCAATCATAAATTGGTTCAAGCAAGTTGTACACACAGTAAATAACAAGAAATTGAGAATCCAATTTTCTCTAATTATTACTCTAGAAAATGTTATTTCATGAATCAATGGAGAAATTCCACTGTTAAAAGTATTGTACATCTGACTAAATAATAACCCATGATCCACTGGGACAACATGGAAAGTATTTCCTTATAAATAAGGTTTCCTAAAGAGACTGGATCAAAATCACTGGTCATGCGTATGTGCTGAGATCAACAACTGTTGAGATGGTGTTTGCTGAAACTAATTGTGCCAGCTTAATTTTGTTTGCAAACTAAAAGTCTCTCTTACAAAGGTATCTTAAGCAAGTAGCCACCATCTCCTTGAAAATGGACCTGATATGCTCCCAAGCATGCCTGTAACCACATAGTTTAAAAGCAGATGGAATCAGAACTGTGCAATGCATTAGTATGTATTGTGTAAACCAAGATTTTGCGAATATTGTCAGATCTGCCCTTGGCACAGTCTTGATGTTTTTAGTTCTAGATTGTCAAGTACCTTTTTAAACAAGTTTGTTCTTTGATGGGAGATCTTTTTGCCTTCAGCATGTAGGTCTAAAATTAGTCAGATAAAGACTTTCTTTGTTAACTTTGGCTGAAGCACCCTATTGTATGCTTCTAAAAAACTAGTAATATAACTAAGTTTAACCTATAATATTGTTTCCTTTATACTGCTCTTACTCTTTTATTGTGCAGCATCAAATGGAGCTGTTGTTGCTGCAGAAAAGAAGCAGAAGTCAATACTTTATGATGAAAAAACAGTAACTAAGGTAATGATGGATCAAATTTAAATGTTTCTTTTATATGTGCTTCTTGTTCTCGCATTTTTGAATGTGCATGGATAGATAAGGAAAGTTTGAAGAGTCAGTGAAGTAAATGAAAAATGGGAAGACTACATGACCTTCAAAATTTGTATCAGAAGTCAAGACAGCAAGAGAAGCAGGTATTGATATGATTACAGCTGTTGTAATCAAGATCACTAAACTGTGAGCTATTCCTGCAAATTTTAAACTTGATTGTCAACCTCTACAATGGAAAAAGAGATTGATGAGCAGAAGTTATAGAAGCCTAAAGAAGAAACTCAAGAATTCAAATTTCGGAAAAGGTCAAGAGGGTAACGGAAAAATTTGTCAGTTTAAGAAGCAGCCTAGTTTCATGCCAGGTCTTGGGGGCATTGGTGCTGTTTTTATCTTGAGGCAATTTTAAAAGTAATTAATAGAAGAACTTATGTTTTTGTAGGTTTTGAGAAAGGTTTTGGTAGAGTGTGAAGATATGTATTGGTTTTGGGAAATGAGGATTTAGAGGTCTAGACTAACGGTTGCTTACACTTTATAAATCAATGTATATTAGAAGTTAAATAAGAACTTACAGTAATTTTAGTGATGATTTGCTACTCATGTTGGAGTACATCAGGGGTCAAGGTTAAATCTAAGTGTTTGAGACGTGGTCATGGTAATCTGTACCAGAATGCCCAGAAGAGTTGTTTTGGACAGTTAATTTACAAGAACCTGTAAATAATTTTTAATGGTTTGTCCTATTCGTATTTTCATTGTTTTATTTTAGTAATCTCCTTTTTGTATGGTGTGAACTTTGTCACTGTTGGCGTTCTTTCTATTTGATATTTTGTGCTGGACACATCGGAGATGAAATGTGTTTTTGCCTTAGTTCAGTGAGAAGGTATCCTTGGGCAAATTGTAAGATTATCTGTTTATAATGGAACTTTGGATGATGCCTGTGTGCAGAGTTTCTGCTTTGCTACTATCACCTGCAAAGAAGATGGTCATATACAAAGATTCCGAAAAAGTTCTACGCACCTATGCAGATCCCATCAAGTTAGGCTTTCCTCTCAAATCTTCCTATGTTGGCAGGGTTGATTTGGATGTTACAGCTGATCACCCGGATTGAATACAATCCATGGCCAGATTGAGACATATGTCCAGTTTGCTCGCAGACAGTGACCTGGAGGTCTTCCTCAGTTCTTTGCAATGCCTGTAAACATTACGTTCATCTGCACTAAAACATGAACTGGTCTGGCCTCTGTAATGCCAATATTTGGACTGAGTCATGTGTTTGTACAACCTGTTCTAACCTAATTTTTCATGCTGTGGTTGATAATAATGCCGCAGTTTAACTGCTATGGCCTGGTTGGTAAAATTGTAAAGTCTTACTAAAAGATGAAATGGACTTCATGTATCAATCTCCACAGCAATGCTTTACAAGACCTTTGGACTGAAATCAATCTTTTTACTATTGAACACAAGAGGAATCTGTGGCAGGCCGAGCTACCAACATTTGATTGTAACACTAACACTGCTAAACTATGGAAAATTATAACATATTGATAAAGAGATGGTTGAAAAGCAGAACCAAGCCATCACATGTGGTGACAAAACTGTGATACACCCACTCAAAAGCTGCAGACTGCTCTAATCACTAGGTCATGTGCATTGTCCGGCATAAATCTCAGAAAAAATCTTGGGTTGTCTGTCATATGGCTGAAAAATTAAGCCTAGCTTGGACTTGGACTTGACCATCAACTGTTCCACCCCTGGTCGTTGCACGCGAATGTTGCATCTCACACAATTCCAAGCCATTGAGCTCAATTTTGTGCCATTTCCGCTGCAACTCCGATCGATCCTGCAGAACCATTGTTATCAGGCCACATTGTCCCAGGTCCTCGGTTACCAATTTGTGCCAGGATAGCTTTGGTGTATTTGGCAAGTGATTCAAGAATATTCATCAGTTCTAAAAGGACCAGTCACGTGCAAATCTAGCCAAAATGAGGTTGAAGTTGCAGAAAACGAGACCCTATGCATTGCTACTAGCTGTCATAAAATTGCTTCAGCTGACCATGTTCATCAGCAAACACTTTTTTGCCCATTTAAAGACATGCATATATGCTGAACAAACAATATTTGTTCGGCTGTTATCAGCAGGGGCACCCGGATTTCAAACACATAAACATGCCAAAGCTACCTCACAGACTTGAATAGGACATTTATATGAAATGGTGTGCAGTGGCACACTTGGTCCCTAATGGTCATATTAGGAATGGCGATCTCAAGAAGGGGCAGAAGTCAGTTCACACGTAGGCTGCACATGACCAACAAGTAAAGCCTACTGAGCTTACTGTGGAAAGCCTGTGGTTGCTGCAGTATA
>JANTCA010000916.1:0-12359 GCA_024741275.1 Chironex yamaguchii
CCGACCGGGCTCGAACTGGTAACCCTCAGACTCAAAAGCCAACACTCAAACCTCCGTGCCATCACAGCACAAAGGTTCGGTGAAGGACATATATATATACAAGTGCGGTGCTGAGGGGTATTTAAGGTATTCACTGAATAGCTACTTTTTTTTCAAAGATGGCCTAATATATGTTTTTAGCTCCAAAATTTCTTTCCTGTAATGAACTCTTGCACAATAGACATGAAACTTCATCAGAGAACCTTTTCATGATGTCAGAAATGATATGCCTATGGTACTTCTTTTCTTGAGGATGATAATCTGTTCAGGAATTTTTATTCAGTGAACTGAATAGCTGCTGAAATTTACACATTATAACCACGGTGTAGCACATGAGGTATTCAGAGTCTATGCTGAATACTATCTCTTTGTTTCTAGAGTCCTTTGTGATGTCGGCTACAACTGACCATTTGGCCTCATGACAATGAGTGTCTGAACATAATATATTCAATTATCATTTTGAATAATATGGTGAGGCTCTCCGTGTTTTCGCTTTCGACTAGTTTTGTTTGATGGATCCGCTTTGGGAAACGAATGCCGTTGAGGTGTTTCAAAAATTTTTTCTTTGCGTTCCCAACAAAGAAATCAACTCAATCACCAACAGTTTAATATCTTAAACCCAATGCTCAAATTTTCCCAACGTTGTGATAGTCATCAGTGTCTACTACTTGTTGGCTATGAAGGGGTCCATGGTTATCCAACGCTGTAACATTATCAATAAAAAATAGTTAAAACTCTACTTGATTCATGTCATAAACATAATCAGTCAGAATCCTCAATACCTTCCCCTTTTGGTGGCTTTCAGGAGGCAGTAAGCCTCCGAGAGTTTAATTGCAATGTAATCTTTGATAACAACAGCAACCCTAAGGGTTTTTAACACAAGGCCCTTTTCCTTTTCACTTGAAGCATTTTACCAGCCCTCGTGCTTTAAGAAAAGTATGGAATTTTCAATTATAGTTACGTTGGGTACTTTTTATGCATTTCTTGAAAACATTTGATTTCCTAAACCCTGTTTTTCCTGGTGTTTAATTCTAATCCATATCCCAAATGCATTCATTATTGCAATCTTGTGATTAGTTATTGTAACGTTTACAATTAACACAATTACAGTATTTAAAATTTTATAAGTGCTTTAAAAAATTAATATTACAGATTAATGAGTGTGTAAAAATTAAAGCTCAATTCTCTGTAACTTTTAAACGTTGGAACATAATTTTTACGCACGTGTTTGACACTGAGAGTAAATGTTGTGGGGTGTTAGTGTAAAATGAATCGTTCTTTTCAAATCAAGTAGTGAAAAAATGTCTAAATTCTAAGTCTGCTAAACGGCATAAAAAATACATAAAGTTACAAATTATTAGCCTTGGAAAGACAAGAATTTTTCAATGACAATGTAATGACTGCAGAATAGAAATATCTTCTTTGTGATCAGTTTAAAAGAGCTCTGTGATGTTTGTTACAGTGTTCCAAAACCCAAAATTTATAGGCAGGGCATATATATACATATATAAACATAAGAAAATAGACTTAGGGTCTTGTTGCTACAACTAGTTTCATGCTAATGCAATCATCAGGCAATTTTTGTTGCCAAGTGTTTTCATTATTATCTATATAACTATGGTAGGCAATCATTTACATTACACTTTCAAATATTTCAAAATTAAAAAAAGGTTTGCCTCAACTCCACTGGGGGAGCCAAAATACCCTGATCCCCTGGGTCCTTTTTGTGCAGCATAATTGCAAAAGCAATTCCTACCCTGCACTATTATACCCTGCACTGCAAACTTACCAGCCATTCTATGCTTCCAAAATCAGGCCACCATTTCTGAGGCAAAGGTTTATCTCCTTCAAGAGGATCAGCTCCAGGTTTCTCTTGCATGCCATATGGCCCCCCTTGCATATGTCTTTGAGCCATAAAACTAAGCTTGTCTGACATTGGTCGAAATCCAGGTGGGTACTCTAAATTGGAAGCAGCGTGAAGTTCTGTCAATGGCCTACCAAAGGACATGCTACTACTCGATGCCTTAGGCTCTTCCTGACGTGGCAATTGATTGTTTTCCTCGCCACCTTGCTTACCATGCACAGATAAATCAGCCACACTTTGAGATCCAGCTTCTGCAGTAGGAATAACATTAAATCGATATGAAAAAGATGATGTCATCTGAGTATCACCCTGGGAAACACTTCTTGAAGGTGTAGCTGTGTTTGACAATATGGAATCCATATCAAATTGACCGCTTTGAGCCTTTTGGGAATTCTGAATCTGAGATAATCTTTCTTTTGGTTTTTTGCTTTGAAATCCAAGTGTGGTCATGGTTGATTGATTAACTGTATTTATTTGCAGTGTTTTTTCATCTGCAACCAAGGAATTATCTTGTATATCTTCCACATTTTCTTGTTTGCTATTACTGTTCCCCTCCATTTCCATATCAGTCTCATGTTTTGGTAGACTGCCATCATTCAATTCACTGCAGCCACTTGCTGGAGACATCACCGACAAATCATCAAATAGCAAAGGCATTGATGGATGACTTGCAGTTGGCTTAGAATTAAGAGTTGAGCTTGTGTTAAAATCCAATGCCTGGATATTTGCTGTGGGTGAATTGACAGCACTAGAACTTTCTGTCTCAGAATTAAAACCAGCAGGGCCCAAAATTCCTGCATAGGGTGGATTTTCCACAAACTGAACTATGCCAGAACTACCAGGTGGGCGTGTGATATTACTGTCCAAAGCAATCCCCTGGCTAACATCTGCTGAAATGGGTGCACGGATGTTTGCACGATTTAAAGCCCCCTCAAAGGAATGCTGTTCATCCAAGGGACGTGGTGGGGGCGTTTCTGGCAAAATATTATGATCTGTTGGAAGGTTAAAATTATAATCATTTGCCTCACTGCTGTAATATTCACCAAGAGAATTTAACACTGCGCCATGGCTTCTTCGTGCGTTCAATGCATCTTCTAAACTTGGATGGGGTACTTGCACTGTTTCGGAATACCCACGTTCCGGAAGTCTTACAGTCTGTCCAATAATAACAGGTATATGACGAGGGAGATTATCAAATGGAATATCAGGGGCACCAGAGATCCTTTGAAATTGAAAAACCTGTCCAGGTCGTGGGCTAAGAACCACACTTGAGCTTGTAGATCTATAAGGTTGGTCAACGGATGCCCTTTCCTCGACTTCAAATAAATTTGGTAGCAAGGACAGACGACGGCCACGGTAAGGTTCATAGCGTCGTGATAATCTAGCAAGACGGGGATGATGATCATGCGATGTTGAAGGAAACACAAGGCTAGGCGTTAACGATCTTGATGTTCCTCTTTGTCTTTCCAAGTTATCCTGCAAAGTTCGGGCATAAATTTCATCACTGGCAATTTGCAAAGTTGTGCCATTACCAGTCCGTACGCCGTCTTGACTTCGAGCTGTCGCATTTTTCCCTTTAACAGTACTCGACTTTAAACGATGTTGAAGTCTGCATACTCTTCCATCACTGAGCAGTAATCCTATATAGTGACTTCCAACAGCAACCTTTTTCACAGAAGAATCAGAAAGGGGCAACGTAATTGACTTTACAAACGTATTCGCCAAATCAATCCTCTTCTCAGGGCACAAGATACTGTTGCCATGTACCCGAACTATTTCATCTAATACAATGTCCTGAATCGACTCTCTGTTCTCTAATCCTCTATTTCTAACACTGATAAAGATTAACTTTTCATTGGTGCTACTATCTCCGAACTTTTCTATGTAATTAGTGTGTGATGTGCCTGCACAATTCCCGGACGATATTCGCACATCATACGCCATTTTGCTTTTTGATGCTCACTGTGTCTGTGGCATGAACTTGCAACGCATCGACCCAGCGCATAAAGAACCTGGGTCGAGAGTTATCATTTTGAATTTTAACCCTTTCCCGCCATAATATGAACGAAAGTTCATGGCATTGAACTATGACCTCAACTCCTCATAGAAGGGGTGTAACATCCCACAAAAAACTTGTAACGTGAAAAAGATATGAGAATATAAATCTTTGCTATTATGTAGTAATGGTAGCTTACACTAATATATAAATTGGTCCTGAATCAAATCTACATACGGGCGAAACCAGGGGCGGATCTATGTCAATTTTTAGGTTTGCTCAAGAGCCGGAATCACAACAACTTCATACAATATACTAGTATTGCTGTGCAGCATTAAAATCATTGGGAAAATTCTGACATTATACTCTGTCTTGCGACATTAAATTAATTCTTAAACTTAGTTTGTGTCTTGTACTTGACTACACCCAAAGACGGAATAAGTACCTCTCCAAATCAATTACAAATGTCCATATTTCTAATGTGTTTTACCTGTGAGGTATCACCAAAATTCACTGGGGAAATCTCCCTGTCACTAAACTGCTTAGAGAACCAATAAGGTTTTGTATGAATGTCGAATAAATTTATCATGAATTAGGCCTGCGCATGTCTACGATTTAACAGTAAAATTTTAGCCCTTAAATCTTGTGTGAATGTCAGCCAAAATGGGGATTTCCATGGGCTGGAAAAGTATAGGAAAAATTGCAGCAAAAAATGATTTTGCGAATGTGGCAAATGTTGGCTGTTACTCTTCAAATGTCATTGGTAAGATGGGAATGACTCTACTATGAGGAACTGAGTGATAGCACCACAGTGGTATCTTGAAGAACAAGGAACAGTCCATGCCTATCGGTGTTAATGGTAGATTAAAGGATCTGTCCTCATCACGGTGTTACAAATCAGTAGTTAGTTTGCTTGGGTTTCCTATCTGGGATATCAAAATTGGAAATCCCTTCACATCGGGTTCGAGCTTATTAGGTGAGGCAACCCAGTCTTATCAAACCAAATTACCCAGCAACAGTCCTACCAATGAATCTTCTTAAATCTAAAATGTATTGTCTTATAAGTCTTCTTACTGTATTTGTTTGTCTATTTTGATACATGTTAAGAGATTATTTTAATAACGGGACTGTCAATCTACTGCTAAGGGGAGCAACCATCTTATTGAAGGAGAAGTGACTAATACATCAGATAGTTTTAGCTTAGTCAGGTCAATCGTGCCTATCTCTCAAGAATACACTACATGCTACTGTAAGGCATAGGTATAGGCGTGGTATAATAGGCGTGGCAAAATAGGCGTAGCTAAAAGATTTGACTTTTGCAAATGTCAGTTTTTGCACTGACTCCTCCTCTGGGTGAAAATCTCCTCTCCTGATAAGGGACCGAGGGACTGTGAAGCCTAAAGGCTAAGGGGGAGGTGCTATAATAGCAAGAGTTATTAAAGACTTGCAAATTTGGAACGTCAAACTTCCGCAAAATGTTCGCGTGTTTAAAATGGCTTGTGACAAATGTGTGACTTTTTGAGGCCTATCTTACATGAGTTTCCAGGGCTTCAACTAAAATCCCATCAGAAAGCACGCAATGCCATCTGGACGTCAGTTGCCTTGCCTTGCTTAGCTCACCGTCATCTTGTCACTAAGACACTACCATCATCACTCAGGCCCCAATCCCTTGAGACATAACAATCTTTTATTTGGCCCCCAAGGAGCACCTGAGCTTTATTCCCGCATACTTTTTGTAAAGAAAAAAATTATTTCTTGTTATTAAGAAACTGTCACAAGCATATGTTCGAATACTTGTTTTAATCATTTGATTTGACTTCCAAATCTTGCTAAAAGTTAAATCTTTTGCCACACATTCATCAGACTTGTTTCCTGTTATGTTTCTTGTTAGTGCATAGTTGTGAATTCATTACAAAGGAAACCGCAACAGTACAGCCATGGCATTCAAAAACAATAAACACATGCGGAAGGTCAGCACAAGTTTCCCGTTGCCCAAATTAGTTTTATGAAGCATGTTGACAACTTGTGGAAAGTTTTAATGAATTTGCCTTTAACCACCTTGCAAAATCACTCCAATTACCATTGATAAGTACATTTAAAAACTACACTTTTGCTTCTATAAAGAAGCATTCAAAACGCAATGTTCAAACTAAGATTTAAATGAAATATGACAACCAACTAAAAGGTTATTCTCAAAAACATCATGTCTGTTCTTCCAACTTGCTTCAGGGGACCCATAGTCAAGTCCAGACTACGTAGATAATGGAATGTATACAGAGCTTTCTGTTTACAGCATTTATTAGCATTTGCCAATATAAGAGACTAGCATTTGCCAATATAAGAGAAAGTTCTTTGCATGAACATATTGCATTAATCTGTAGATACAAGGGCACTTTGATTTATAAGGGGCGTGAGTAATTTTTTAGTAAAATTGGCAACAATTCACAAGCAGACATACACAGAGAGTCACGTAAAGATGAAAATAAACAGATGCAAGTCCCCTCCCCTTACAAAACAGACACATAAACAGACAAGCACATACCACACCTAGCCAATGGGAACATCAAAGGTGGGTAGACAAGGGACTAAGGTGCCTAGGCTACAAATGGGACAGTGTGGCTCTATTTTGTATTTTGGCACAAAAGTAATTTCAAATAGAAGCTTGCACCTATAACTTATTCCTACTACTTTGCCAACCTCTGCAGGTCCCTGAAGAATGTACACAAGCGAAGCAGGAGAACAATGTAGAAGTGCCAAGAGGTGCCAGTTTATTTGAATGTCTTCGACATGGATCAAAAGCACCAAGTGTTGAAACAAAGTACTACTATACTTTTCATCTCCATATGCTTCACTAATACTTTTCATCTCCATGTGTTTTACCAATACTTTTCATCTCCAAGTGCTTTCCTCGTCTCAGCTATTAGCAACCTTAAAGGACTCCTCTTTGCACAACGTCATTAAATTTGTTAATATGCATATCTTTCAAGGCTTCTACAATACTGGTGTATAGGGCAGCATCCATCTCTGTTCGTTAGCGTTTGGGTCATACAGCTATCCAGTATACAGCACTCGCTACAATAGAGGGCTGGTGGACTGGTGTTTAACATATATCATATATACTTTAGCAAGCCTTTCGCATGACCTAGCCTTGGTTTGTAGTCACGGAACAAAAGGAGAAGAACAGGGACAATAAGAAATGCAAAGTGACAAAACAAGGAAAGATCACCGAAATAAAATAAAAAGAAATAGAAAGAAATACAAAACACCGGAGGAAAATGAATTTTTTTAAACTTTGTGACAATCCCCAGAATGCATAGCAATGTTGCTAGAACAGATGACTTTAATAAAACTGTCACCTTTTCACTTCAGATGGCCATCAGAAATGGATATTAGGTCCTCCACACAGGTAAAAGCTGAGCAGATCAGTTCATCCATGTTCTACTGCCAAAATGTTAAAGTTGCTGTTTCTAAATGACCATACAAGAATGAAACGATTAAGGCTAATAAGATCTTAACTTATGGTGTAATAATTGGTAAAAACTAAAAGGCAATTTGGTCACTTTTATTTAGTTTTCATAGTCCATTTGCAACAAAGGCAACAAGAATAATTCTCGCATGACATCACCAGTCGGGATATTTCCTTGCATATGTGAAAGGATTGTAATATATCCCAGTCTGGGGAATGAGAGAGTACTTTTCGACCACAAATGTGGGGCATGTGGATCATTCATGTTAGAATGTATGCCACATCTGTCAAATGGGCATTGATTCTTTCAAGAGTGTCACCTTGTATTTACAGAGAGGGGATCTTATTTCAAACCCAAGACATATCATATAAAATTCTTTTGCCAGATCCGGACTCGTCAAGAGAAAGGACACCCTCACTAATGCCCATTATATTACCCACAGCAATCACAGAGTGTCAAGTGAAGAAGTCAAAAATCAATATTTAGACTTTCTGGATTTATTGCACATATTTAGAAAGTGCATAAAAATGCTGCAACTGAGAAATTTTGCACAAATCAAACAAGCATTATCAAAGATATATGCCAAATTACTAGTAAGTTCATTTTCTATCAAAATTCTGGTTCATGATTTCCTGAAACAAGACAATAACCAGTGATTCCGTGGGAAATTTTAAATCTTTCTTCTTCTTTTTCCTAGTTAGATGTCCCTGATCCAGGGTCCATTGCCTGAATCATCCTTCTCCATCTTGGTCTATTCTGAGTGTCATCTCTTTTTAGGTTCCTGCACGCCAGATTTTCCTTTATGCAATCCATCAATCTTTAAATTTTAAATCTTTCAATTGCCATATTTCAGATTTTTTTCAGATTTAAATGAAATTTCAGAAATATTATTTTTGAGCTCTTCAAGAATCTAAGATCAAAATTTACATACTTACATACTCTGTTGTAGAAGCATCATAAAATATGTCAAACAACATGATCACCAATCAGTTTCCTATATGGGACTCAACAAGGCAATCAAAGCTAACCTTATAAAATTATGTCAGGAGGCCATCCATTAGGCACTTTTGAAATAATGGATCACAAGGTAATTAGTAATTAATTTTCACTGCATGGCTTCATTTCTTGGATGGTCTTGCATAATGAACAGAGTTTTAAGTTATGATTACTAAGGCATGAGATTGGCAGTCATGATACAGAGGATTAAAGATCTTGTGGTCATAGCCAAAACTTTACTTTTAACTTTACTTACACGAACCTCATAATATCAATCGCAAAAAGGTGTTTTAACACCTTTAAAATGGAAGCTAAAATACATAAATATCAACAAGACATAAATTTGGTTTTGAACCATACCAAGCACTCAATTTGTTTTTCTTAAAATGACAATCATACAATATTCTCAGTCTTTGCAGTGCTGTTAATACTCTAAACACCAGCTTACTAATTAAATATACATTGAACTTAAATAAGATAAAACTATTCATAGTGCTTACAATATTAGCAAATGCAGTGCGATGCCAGGCCAGATTCTACTGGTAAATTAAGTAAATGAACAGGGCAGTCCTACCTGGCCAGATGGTCAAAAACTAAACTTGCTTACTGACTGGATATATCTTGGGAGAAAGGTTGCTAGACACCCTGCATGATTAAGAAAAAGACCTGCAAAAGGATGAAAGAGCTCTTCTAAGAGTCAAACATCACCATCTGATGTATCAGAAAACTCACAAACCTTCCTTGCAACAAAAAGCTTCATCGTGCTAGTTAAAGATAATCCAACAATAAAGAAGAAGACAAAGAGATCCTCATATACTCGCTTAGGGATGAACAAGCAAATTATCAGCCAAAATAGCTTCAGAAACCTCAATGGTGTGACACCTCAAAGGTCTGACACTTCTATGGTCTGACACTTCACTGCTCTAACACCTCAAAGTTCTGATACTTCTATAGTGGTCCAACACCTCCATAGTCCAACAACTCAACAGTGAGTAGTATGAGTAGTGCTTTACCAAGTGCATGTCACCTCGATGGTTTTCTGGTTATATGCTTTTAGTTTTCTTTAACCCATGATCACAATTATTCAAGTAATCTGTTATATTTACTGTAGTTGTAAAAAGAAAAGGATTCCTCCTCATAAAAATGATACTTAAGTTTTTCTCTTTATATAAGGCCTACTCTTGGATGAAAATTTTGCCAAACTTTGCATTTTCACAATTATTGGGAAAGATACACAAACCAATACAGCTAGGAGGAAGATGTTCCACCATCAAGGTGTTGGACTATTGTGGCGATGCACTATTCGGGTGTCAAAACATATCCATAGGGTAAACCTGTAATTTAGCGGGTGTAGAATGGTATATATTATGCCCACCTACACTCTCAAATAAAAAACCTGCTAAAGTCCATGTTCACCGGCACTGTTATGTTAGTGTTAGATGTAGCATCTTCCGGATATCTACTTGGATATCAAAAGTCTCCTGAAGCCTGGAAAACACTCGTTGAACGCCATGAACAACCCACTATGCAAAACATTATTCTTCGGGAGTGGAAATACCGTGATTGTTGTATGAACGAAGGAGACAGTATGCAAGAGCATATAAGCAAACACAAAGTTTTAGTTCAAGACATAGCTGCCATAGGAGCTCCAGTCCCCAAGCAACGTCAGGTGATGGAGTTGATTTTAAGCTTGCCGCCATTGTATGATTCCCTTGTTAATAGTTTGGAATTAGTGGAACAAGGACTGACAATGAAGCTGTTGACTAGCCAGTTACTGTTGGAAGAGCAGAAGCGGAAAGAGCATGATGTAGGCACTGGTGTCACAGCTATGTATTCAGCTAAAGCTAAAGTAGGTGTTAGTATCGCTCAAAGTAAGGGCAAACGAGATAGTAAAGGGCAGAGCAACAGTAGATCCAAGGGGGGTGTTAGTTGTTTTGAGTTTGGTGAAGTAGGACACATTAAGAAGTATTGTCCTCAGTTGCAGCAGTCAAGGAACCATGTTAAGAAAGAGAAAAATGAAAAAGTTTATGCTGTAAGTTTGTTAGCAAGTCCAGGCATCAATAATGAGGAGAAATGGTTTGTGGACTCAGGGGCTAGCCAACATATGTGCTGTTCAGAAAAGTTTTTCACAACCTTCCAGAAATTTTCGTGCAAGCAGGTAGTGACCTTGCCAGATGGGAATAAAGTTTATGGCATTGGTTGTGGTAATGTTAGATGGCAGAGCAGCTGTATGGATAATGTTGAGCTAAAGAATATATTGTTAGTACCAGAGTTGAAACAGAATTTAGTGTCAGTGAAGAAGATGACAGAAAATGGTTGCCAAGTGATCTTTAAGAAGACAGGGGTAAGGGTAAGGAGCATTATATGTATTCAATGGTATACCTGTCACTTCCAATTGTTTAGCCAATGCAGCAAAGGTTGGAAGTACAATTGACATTTGGCATAAGAGGTTAGCTCATGTTTGTGGTGCTAAGCTAAAAAAGATGAGTAAAGGTTTGGTGAATGGCTTGGAGTTGCATGCCTTTCTGTGAAATGTGCCAGTTGGGAAAGCAGCAACAGACTTCATTTCCAAAGGAATGCGAACGTAGCAAAAATGTTTTGGAATTAGTTCATTCATTCAGATATATGTGGCCTTATGCCAGTGCGTTCTGCTGGTGGTAATAAATACTTTGTAACATTTACAGACGACATTACTAGGTATTCAGCAGTGTACTTCATGTCAGAGAAGAATGAAGTGCTCAAGTTCTTCAAGGAACTTCATCGGGCGGCAGAATTTGTCACTGGTTCAAAGATTAAATGGTTGCGCAGTGACAATGGTACTGAATATGTGGATGGAAAGTTTGATAGCTATCTTAAAGAGCACGGAATTAGAAGGCAGTTGACAGCACCTTACAGTCCCCAGCAGAACGGTGTATCAGAGAGACTCAACAGAACTCTGTTGAATAGTGCAAGATCAATGTTACATTATGCTGGTCTTCCAGAGAAGTTTTGGGGAGAGGCTGTAATAAATTCAGTTTACGTTAAAAATAGAGTCCAAGGCAGTCGATGGGAAGGTTCCATATAAAGCATTCTGGGGTAGAAAGCCATCAGTCGAGATGTAAAGTTTAATGAGGAAAGTTTTAGAGAGTGGATTTTCCATGAGCATAAGCATGTCATAGATGAACCTGTCTTGGACATGGAATGTGAGGGAATACCTGAAACTCAGCAACCAATAGCAGAAGAGCAAGAAGTAGGGGCTATCCCTGGTGATACTTGTCATTCTGATCTTGATGACTTGCAACGACCTGTCAGAAACCACCAGTTGCCAGCTTGGATAAGAGGAAAGGATGTTCTTGTAGGTGAAGAACTTGATCAGTATATGGAACAAGCATTGTTAGTGAGTGAAGAGTCAGTGGGAACAGAGCCAGAAACTGTTGAAGAAGCCTTGAGTGGACCACAAGCTGAATTATGGCAAGCAGCTATGGGTTGTGAGTATGATTCACTTGTAAAAAATTGTGTTTAAACTGAAGGAGCTGCTGAAGGTCCAATTTAGTAGACAGTAAATGGGTTTTCAAGGTAAAACAAAACTCAGATGGGTCTGTTGAGAGATACAAAGCAAAATTAGATGCAAGGGGGTTCTCACAACAGCGTGGTGTCGATTTTATGGAGACTCTTTCCCAAGTAACATGCTATACATCAGTGCGGACATTCCTTGCCATTGCCAATCAACTAGACTTAGAGATCCATCAGATGGATGTGCAGACTGCTTTCTTGAATGGTGAGCTGGAAGATGAGATATTCATAAGGCAGCCAGTCGGCTTTGTTAAGAAGTGGCAAGAGCACATGGTTTGGAAGCTAGAGAAAGGTCTCTATGGACTTAAGCAAGCTGCACGTTGTTGGCATCAATTGTTGAATAATCACATACAACAGGTTGGTTACAAGCAGTGTCCTTCAGATCCATGTGTATATTGGAAGAGTGTTGGAAGCAGCTTGGTGTATTTAGCAATCTATGTTGATG
>JANTCA010000918.1:0-33144 GCA_024741275.1 Chironex yamaguchii
TAATTTTTCCTTGAATAACGTTAAGAACCGTGGAAGCATAACGTATTAAACTGACGGTTCTACCGTCTGTGCATTTCGCACTGATGGCTTTCTTGCGTAAAGATACTAAAATAGATTTTGTCCATTTGAACGACCATTCTTAACTTCTAATTACTTTGCTGCAAAGCACACACAGTATTTGCCACGTTGCCCTGTGATAATATTGTAAGGAGAGTCCCTAAATCGCCGAATTGAGTCGAAATGGGGTGATCTGTAGACACGTCAGAATAATGCCATTAAGTCATTTTCGTAACATATATAATCTTTAAAATGAATCTTGGAATCGAAATTGCTTGATTTAACATAAATCACACAAACTAGAGGTGACAAAAGTACAAGATAACATATTCAAAGTAGTTAAATAACTATAGTTCAGAAGCAACAAAGTACATTGATAAGACATTTACTGCCTTAAACTATTACAATAAAGCTTTCTTTTCCTCTTCAGCATACAAGTAACAAAAGTAATTCTCGACTCCAGCAGGGATGAATGAAATATTTCAAACAGGTTTCAAAATACTTTGGAATTAGTTAGGTACTTTAGTGTGAAAACAAAACGATCTTAGTTAGAAGTGAGTTAATTGAATAACTGCAAAGAAATCTCAATGACAGTAACCTTTTCTTAATTATTACATTTTCCAGTGACATTGTACCAAATACTTGGTTTAACATGCAATACCATTCTTGTCGTACTGTGCCTTTGCATCGCATGCTTGGTAGAATTTCGATTGCAAAGAGAGAACATCAGAAGACATCCTCCTGAAAATTTTTCCAAAAAGGCATTCCAAAGATAGCAGTTGCCAAGCTGTCTTACATTGACGCCTTTACACACTTTCGGTTATGTAAACCGTTTTGGCGCTGCGGACACCTGATCTGAAGATCAAAATAACATTCTTACTCTTAAAAATTATAAGGTAGAAACAAAGAGAAGTTAGTTCGGATCCCTTTCCAATAGATACAGGGGGATTATCGGAAGCGGTTCTCATCCACAGAAAATGGATGAGACTTGTAGGTTCACCATGTCCACATCCTCATGGACGAGCGAGCAATATGCAAATTAACGCGTTTTGTCGGCTTGAACTTACACTTGACTGTAAACGTAAAATAAATTAGTAACTTTACCGCCTTCTTGAAGCAGATAACGATCCATCCGCCAATTTTCGACCTATAAGGCCTTAGTCATGCCACAGAATGAGGAATACGCATAACTTAGGTGATACATATAAAGAGGAGGACTGGGACAAGACGAGCACTGGAGAAAAAAATTATAATAGAGACAAAAGACAGCTATAATAGCAGTGAAGATGCAAGAGGCATCGGCTGAGCATATCAGCATTAGAATTCTGGTGAAAAGAATGATATTCAATAGTATAATCACAAGCAGATAACAACAAGGCCGATCACTGCAACTGAGCAGCAGCTGAGGCAGGGACACCTTACTTTCTCCCAAAAGTGCGTGTAAGTGGTTTACGGTCAGTTATCAATACAAATTTACGACCATAGAGGTATAGAGAAAATTTCTGAATGCCAAAAATGATGGTTAAACTCTCTTTTCCAGTTTTTGCATCTTTCCACTCAACAAAACTGAATGTGCATGAAGCATGGGCTACCAGGTGCTCATACGTATGGTGGCTAATCAAAGCACCCAATCCATAGGGGCTAGTGTCCTCACTCAAAACTAATGGAAGGCAGGGTTATAATGTACAAGAACTTTGTCTTCAATGAGAATATTATTGGCAAACTGAAAGGATATTCAGAAGACCACTGCCATGGAGTGTTGCAATGCAACAATCCATATAAAGCTGCAAACTAGTGGTAAGACTAGGGGTCAACTTGCCATAAAAATTGATCATGCCAAGAAAGTTCAGTGGCATTGGAATGCTGAGTAGCATGCTGGACAGCTGCCACTTTCCTCTAAATAAGTGTTATGCCATCTTTGCATAGGAATGACCCAGGCACTGAAGTTTAGCCTTTAAAAAAGGACTTGACATCAGTGAGTTTGACATTAAACTTGCGAAATCTCTCGAAAATCCTTTCCAGTACCCAAAGATGTTTAGAGACAGATTCAGTGGCAATCAATACGCCATCGCATAGCAAAACACATGGTTAGTACACTCTAAGATTTTGTTCTTAATAGACTCAAAATTGGCTGGGACAGTTTTGATACCAAAACGAAGACATTTGACAGCCAGGAGACCTTTGTGGGTGATCAGAGTGAGTAATTTCGGAGACTCACTTTCTAATAAGAGCTGGTTAAAGGCAGCTGCGAAGTCCAGGGCAGAAAAATTACATGGTTTGTTGTGGTGAAAACATTTTGCAAGTATGTCTTGCACACTAGGAACTTTATAGCCATTATCTTCAATTCACTGATAAATCACCAGACCCTGATGCTACTTCTGCCTTTCCTAAATGGCA
The DNA here is from genome assembly GCA_024741275.1 of Chironex yamaguchii. Taxonomy (NCBI): domain Eukaryota; kingdom Metazoa; phylum Cnidaria; class Cubozoa; order Chirodropida; family Chirodropidae; genus Chironex; species Chironex yamaguchii. Next base: position 2,455 of record JANTCA010000918.1, read on the forward strand.
GCAAGAGAAAGGGTTTGTGATCAGATTTCATGATCATGGAAGGATTGGTAGTACCCTAACAAGAAAGTTGTGTGCTGCTGCTACAGTGTGAGCCCTTTGTCCTTCTCAAAAATGTGAAAAGATCAATCATTGCTAGTGCATGTCAAAAATCGTTTAATTTCGGCAAAGCACAAAAATAGTTTTGCACCAAATAATTGCAGCTGTCAATGATTTCGGCTTCAATCCAATAATACCTTGGCAATTTTTAAGATGTTTTAATTCTTTTAGCGGATCGACTATATTGGTATTGTTTGCTGCGTGTTTTAGTTGTCCCTTTGTGTGTCCCCCGTCCTAAGTCAATCATACTTGGATGTGAAATATTGAGTACTGTAAATCCTCCAATGAAAGACCCCTGCTTTTAAACGCCTCCCTTTAATAAACGCCGCCCTAAAAGTCGAAAATATGAAATGAACGCCTCCCTCCGATAAACGCCCCCCTCAAAATTCAAAAAGTTAAATAGACCCCCCGGGCGTTCATTGGAGGATTTACGGTATCTTGGTAGTTGCTCCCTGTGCGGTAATTGACTCCCTGTATCCATGTGGCTATTCCGCGGTGAACATGTGAGCAAGATGGCTGCCGAAGTGCCACTGAAGGGTTTGTTTGCCAAACTGAGAAGTAAAGCAACTGAATGGCCAGAAAGGATCGAACTAGCTAGGAAAATTCTGAGCACGTCTTCTTATTTACTGCCAAACAGGCTTCAGCTGTTACTGGAATGGGTGGTTCATGCATTGTCAAATATAGAGTTGAAAAGGTAACTACAGACTTTACATTCTTCCAGAACCAAAATTCGGACCAAGTTTGTTATGCGGTTAATCGACATCCTAGTACACACTTGATAGAGCATTTTCGTTAATTTATTACTGTTTATGACTTTCGAAGGAGACTTAATTGAAGTTAAAGTTGCTCGTATTCTTGACTTAACAAGTCAGGCGGTGTTGGCTCTATCCTGACTGAAAATGAGAAATTGCGATGTGATATTTTAAGTCTTAAATTAAGGTCGCCTCAAGAAAAGGTTTCACGCAAATCTTGAAGTAACGTGCTTACGGGTCCAGTAACGCTTGGACGTCGCGTAATACGGGCACTTTATTTAGATAAATAATCAACATTTTAAGTCAACCCCAACATTCAATTTTTCTCATTTACCAGTCTAGAGAGACAGAAAAGAACTCTATCAAAGTACCCTCACTTGATTTGCCAGCTTTTTCTTTCACCTGTCTGGCTTTAGTAACTGTGGGAAAGTTGGCATAGAGATCATCCAGTATACAAGCTACTCTGTTGTAACATTTTTTTTGTAAGTTGGAAATAGTACTCACATTTTCCCAGCTAAAGTAAAGTAACTTCAATTATATTGCCTTCTGTTTTAGCTTTGAGTGCCCTCCAAATACTACAGACAGCTTATGGACCATTCTGCACCAGATTTTATCTGAGAAACTTCCTGGAGACAGCCAGTCTTTAGAAATACCAGGTTTTATAAGAAATCTTTTAGCAGAAATATTTCAGCAGGATAAGAGGAATTTGTCAGAACCAGCACTATTATCGGTGAAAGCAATCCTAGATAATAACAACTGTGCAAAAGCACTGACAAGCAAATTTAATCCATTTGTTGAACTTACTGGTTTAGTTACAAATTATATCAACTGCCTGCTATGCACAGAATCACATCAGGAAGATAAGTATCTCCCAAACAACCTGGAACTTTTATTATCCATTTTGTGTCGTTTCAAACAACAGTCAAAACAGAGAATTAATCAAAAATTGCTTGTAACAACATTCTGCAAAAAGCTTTTGCACTGCTTCATATCATTGCATTACAAACTTAACGAAGTGCTGCCAGTAGAAGACAGGAGTCTTTGTGATTTGATAACGAAAGCCCAGTTTTCAATTACAGATGTTGTGTCTCATGTACTGTGCCAAGAAGTTCATTTTGTAGGGTATGAGGAAGAACATAATAAACACGTTCTGCGTGATGCATATGAAGTTATCAATAAAGCAGTTAATGAAAATCCAAACCTTGCACCAAGTATAATTCACATAATAGGCCAGATCTATGAGGGAATATTAACAGGTAATCAGTCTTGGAAACTGCTGAGTAAAATAGCATTGCTGGAATTATTTAAGGAACTTTTGAAGTGTGGAATGCCAAACAGTTCTAGCAGTCTTACCAATGAGACAAAAAATGGTTTTTATGTTGACCTGTGTAGTGTATTATTACCACTCCTAGTCAGATTTGAGGTTTGCACAACAAGTGGTAACACAGAGTTTGAAAGTATGGTCACAGGTATATCATTGATAGTAGCAGAAAACCTTTTTGGATGTGTTGAAAATGGAAAGGCTGTAAAGCAAATGAAAGCACTTGATGTGTTGCTTAGTGTCAGTCACGTATTTGCAGAAGCACATATGTTGAATGTCTTGAAGTTGTGTCTTATAGTACCAGAAGATGCAAAGTTATCTCAAGAACTGGAAACATCGAAGAGCGTACTGTTTGGTAAATTAATTCAAACTTACTCACAGTTGAAACAGATTGATCGTTTTATAGTTCTTTTCCTTGATGCCATGTACTATATTACAAGATTGATTAACCACAACACTGAAGTTCGTTTGCCATTGGGTTTTACTGCAATCTTACAAGAGCTTGTATTACATTCAGTGCCATCCACGATGGTTTCAGTTTTGGATATCATTGTAGGTGCAATGAATCAAACATTCTTGCCATTGTCCGACGGAATAACACCTGACATAGATAAGAAATGCCTAAATGTCATTGAACTCCTTTTTTCATTTATAAGTGTTATACTGCAAAACATTAAGGGTATTACACCCAGTGAATATACTGGAAAATTTGATGAATCCTTCATGAAAGTTCTTCAAAAGTTAAATTATATCCGTGAGGCCATAGACTTTGTTCTTGTGGATTTCCCTGCTGATCATCAATTGTCTCTGTGCTTACTGAGTTTATCAGTGGGAAAAATGCTGATGGAGGTAACATTGGCATTACTTCATTTTGGTTATGATGGTGCTTTCATTAATCTTTCCTGGATTGAAAGTCTTGGGTGTTTTCTTCCAGAAAGCCTTTTGGTAAAGTCTGTAATCCCTTTTTTCGATAATAAAAAATTGCAATATATATTAGCGGAACTATTTATATACAAATGTAGAGAAATGATGCTTAAGAATGCAATTGTTTTCAACAGTTATAAGGATAACATATTCAGTAGACAACTGGACTCCTTACAAGATGATAGTTTTGAGTCATGGAACCACACCCCATCTCACATTGCTGAAAATAATTTTGGGACAGCTTTGGTGCAATTACTTTGTTCTAACTTTGTGGTTGTGGTTGATGTGCTCAGGGCAGAAAGTTTACAGTTGTTTTGTACTCACCTCGGCAGGACTTTTGTATCAAGAGACATTCTAATGGCCGAGAACCATGGCACACAATTTATTGTTCAAGTGTCAACTATTGCTACAAGTTTAATGAACTTGCCAGTTTTCTACGACATGAAGGAGTTACAAATAGATTTCATAAATGTTATTTTGACTGTTATTGGTCAGAGCATTTTTGTAAACAAAGACAATGTTTTTTGCCAGATAGCGACAATTAACAAAGAACAAAATTTTAAAACCTCATGTTCAAACAAAGGGGAAGATCAATTTGAAGACATTGAAGTAGGCGTATGTTCTTTTCTTGATGAACCTAAAAAGAATTTAGTTTTCAACAAAACTCTCATGTTAGCTATTACAGGAGAAATAAGCCCAGAGAAACTTAATGAACAAAAAAAAGTTTTGCATAACATGAAGCCATTCCTGGTTCTTTTTCAGGACATAGATGTAGACAAATTGCAGCCAAGCACACTTGCAAAGCTTATTTGCTCATGTATATTTTTGCTACGGCTAACAAATTATTTGGACAAGACTAGTGAGGCAAAAACTCTACAGACTGCATGTTTGCAATTTATATATAAGACAAGTTCTTTTGCAGTTGATAGGAGCCAAGGTTCCTGTTGGAATTTACTAGACTGTCGACAAATTTTAAGGTGGATTCTTCAGCCAACAAATCAGGCCAATAAGACCCAACAAGTATTACTAAACGTGATTGGTAGACTTAGTGCAGTAGCAATAAAATTTGGTGGGCACTATAACAGACTTTCGCTTGAAGAAGCATTCAAACCCTTGGTTATTGAAATTACTGACAATACTGATTCTTTGCCTCAAAACTTAGAAATTGTTCATGAAATTCTGGGTCAGGCAGTAACAATCCTGCGAAGAAAACCAACCAGTGAAATGGCAAGAGTAAACTCATTGGAAATTGCAAGCCTGTTTAACATAGTGTTGTTACAGATGATAAATTACAAATGGAATATTCATTCCTGGGATATTGCTTCAGCATTGGCAGGAACATTGGAGATTTATGGTATGCTGCATGCCCTGAATGATGTATTTGATGGAGAACACTTAACAGATCCTGCCTTTGAAAATGCTGTCTCACTTACTTTAACAATGATTGACAGCTTGGCAAATGAAGCAACAGGTAATCATGTAAGCCCACTGATATTGCCCAACACAATGAATTTCCTTCGGGTACTATTGGGGTCTGTGCCTTGCTTAAAAGTATTGAATTCACAAAATGGAGAATTCTGGAAAAAGTATTCTAAACTATTGCTACATTTTCTTGTTTCTCCAGCACTGCAGAATATAGATCAAATGACTTTAAAGTGTGAATCGATTTTCGAACTCTTTCATTCATGTTTAAAGAATGTGTCAGTTGGAGTTAGAGAGGACATTTTAAACCTCCTTTTTGAATTTCTTGTATCCGGGTTTAGAACTAGTGCACTGAGAGCTAAAGCAATTTCCCTTTGGGAATATTTGGTATGTTGTGAATGGAAAAAGGAACAGAGGGGATTTTTAAAACCTGTAGCAAGCAGACTGTTTCTTGCCTGTGTTCAGTTCCTGAGTGATCCTTCAACTACAGAGCAGCTAGGTATTTATGAAAGTCTCATAATAATCTTGATAAAATTAGCATCAATTGGCCATGGAATTCTAACATCATTGGCTGTAATGTCATCTCTTAGCATTTTTAGTCGTTTTCAGCTCTCATCAGGAGACACAAAGAGTTGCAAAATACTTCTTCGAATTTATGAGTTGTTGAGTATACTAATGTACAAGTACACATCAGTTGTGGAGCCTTGTATACATTCTTTCCTTGGTTGTATGCGTTCTTTACTGGTTGCCATTTTGGACCTTGTTACAAACCCAGAACTAAAGGATAACAATAAAAAACTTGTAGCAGATTGTGTGGTTTACATGGGTAGGTTATATCAAGAATTTGGAAGCCACAAAGAAATATTTGTCAAGTACACACCTTATCTGTTGTCGCATTATTTACGGGCAATTAAAAATGTACGAATTCCAACTGATATGCAAGCATACTTGACATCAGGTATTTATGCTGTGCTAGATTCATGTGGTGAACATCAGTTTTCTCTCTTGCATGCTGTTCTTGGACCTGGTGAGCGTGAGTTGTTCCAGGAACTCTATTCCGACTACTTAAAACATTACAAATTTCAAGGTAAAGCTTGATGTTGTACTTTACTGCATTCTGATGGATTTTGCATAGTATATACACTTACTTTTCAATATGCTCCACACACAGGTCCTATCTTATTTTGTCACAAAATGTGGGGTCCAGGTGTGCAGTCTTGCAGAATGTGGTCAGTGTCTGTTTCTTAATTGTGGATTAGCAGAAGCACATATGTGCCATAGAACATTTGAAATATTGTGTACCAGGCTAAGTGTTTGTGGAAAGAAATAAACAAGGATTGCTTACCATCACACTTTCTGAGCCATCTTGCAATGTGTTGGCATGTGACCATTTCTTGGCTGGAGTTTAGGATTATTATGGTCAATCTACATAGGACTTAAATGCTAACAATTAACACAGGTGCTTGGATTCACTGTTCAATAGATGTATAAAGCAACAAGAAAAATACAGACATACGATGGATAAAACAGAGCAAAAATTACAGACATACTTATCATTTTGCAAAATGGTAACAGTTTTAATGCACGATGATTAGTAATTATAGACAAGGAAAATTGAGCATGAAATGTGTTGCTCACCTGGAAAGCTGTAAACATGTGTCAGTACAAGTAAATTGGATCACACATCATTCCCATGAAAGTCTACAAGTGATGCCATTATTCAGTTGTTACATAATAACTATTAATTGATTATGCCATGTGAACAATACATAAAGTATACATTTGAATACACATTACATTTTCAACATATTTCAATGGAAATGTTCTGTAGAAGGTGGGGTTCCTAAGCTCTAATTCCCAGTGAATCTGATGGACAATGTGAACTCTTTTTTCAATGTTTGACACTAAAATGTCAGGTTATACAAATAGCTGTTTTTAATTACTTGGGTTTCATGGTATCCATAGGACTGTTCACTTGTTGTGTTTTTTGGTTTTAGAATACTTTAATTGACAAGTATATTTAGAAGTGGAATACTGTTCATTTGTGTAGGTGACCAATGTATAGATATCGATTTTGATTAAGTTTGCGATTACCTGGCTTACTTTAGTAGCATGCTTTATTTATGCAGTTAGTTTCTTGTCAGGAACAAAGACAGTTTAGATGTTTGTAGTCAAATATGAACCATTTAGGGTTTCCAGCTGTTGGTATGTAATAAGTCTTAAACTCTTGTAATGTTCATGTTCTAATTTGTTTGAAACAAATACTTGACTCTTGCTGCTTGTGCTTCTCTATTTTTGAGTACCTTATCTGCTATTATTCCTATTGACTTTTATGCTACTTTCTCTTATTATATTATGAATATCAAGTTATTGCATGAATACTGCAGTGGTGATATGCACAAAACAAAATGGTATATCATATTCATCCATATATTTCCAAAACTATGGCAATTAAATTCCCAAGTAACACTAACATTTACTGTTATGGAATGTTTCTACATTGTTAATCATTATGTACATTACACCATTGCCTCATGGACAAAAACAGTGATTGCACTGTCCAGTGGCTTAGTCAACCACCATACACTCTATGTCCTTCATTCCAGTGCTTTCCACTTCCTCTTCATCAAACTGATCAAAGTCTATCAGATCTTGGATTGTAGCAACTATAATGTGGAACATAAACAAGTTACTGTATATGCAATATGATCTTTATAACATAATATACAAAACCACTCCAATACCAAATATATGCTATATATAAATGTACTAAAAACACAATGTCTACATTTCATCCAATATTCTTGGTACATGCCATGCAATGTGAGCACTCAACTAAATCTCTGTCAACAAAAATATCCACGCAAACAAGTTTGTCTTAAGATAAGCTGGTGCTTGGCTGGACAATTGATGATTTCATAGCTCATAATCAACTTGGAGCTGAACACCTTGTATTTTCAGGTTTTGCTAAATTGCATATCCTCTCTGTCCAGCTTATAAAACTTTGCCAATGTAGGGCAAAAGCATACATTTCTATTGTAGTGATCTCAAAACAAGTATTTGATAACCGAACTTTCCTGCCAACAAGTGACTGTCACAGAACCATCTGATATTACACATGATATTACTACAGTTAAGGTCTAAATCATCATTGCTGACATTTGCTAAATAACAGCTTCAAAAATGGCTGTAGATTTATGCCTCAGTGCTTAAATTCCACCACCCCAATGAAGGATAGGCCTAGAAAGTGCCAGAAACCAAAATAAAATAATACAGGAAGAATAGATAAGTAGACAAGAACAGTAAAAAACACATTTACCTTCATGTTCAGTGATGGGCAAAAATGCACCAAAAAGTGTGGCAGCTCCATGCAAGAGCTGTGAATATTGTCTCTCTATCTCTACTCTATGGTCTACTAACAAACGATCGTTCAAGCATACTGTTGCAAGCAAAGATGTTCCTTGACAGAGCAGTGAAAAATGTACACTAAAACAAAACAAGAATTTAATATTTAACTCCTTAATGGTACTCGTACAATTACATAACTATTAAGTTATTAGTAGGAACACAAATGAGTCTGCAGATACAACCATATCACAGTAAGGAACTTGTTTAAGTCAAGTAGTCTTGTCAATGATGACTCTCAAATATATAGGTCTTTTAAGCAGAATTAAAATTGCCGTAAAAGTCCAGAATATAATAACTCAGAAGTGAAATTAACAACACTAGAAGTAAGAGGGCTTCACAAATTAGTCAATACCTTGCAACTATTTTCCCTTTACACAATGCATGCACCTTTTAACAGCCAAACTGTTGCCATTGTGGCAGAACCCATTTCTTTCACTGGGTACCTCCCATGAAAGCATACACCAAACGTATTTGCCTTGCTGAGGGTTTTAGGATGGCCATTCCTGCAGTGCTCACTCCTGAAGCTGACCCCCAGACAATGGCTTTGTCCAGTTATAAGCCTGCAAAACAACACACCAGGAAGAAGAATGGTGGGCTCCTTCCAACCGCTTCTTGAACCTGCAAGCATTTTGTGAATGTTGGCACTACCAAACAGCTGTTGCAGAGCAGTGTGATGCAAATGGCCTTTACCCCATTCAAAGCTGGGCTAATTCAGTGTGTACCATCAATTTTTGACCAAAACAGCGGAAAAGAAGGGACACTATCCGCTATTGGGCTTTTCCTATCATTTCAGGGAGTTGGGGATCAAGGGTCACAGCTGACACCTGGACAAAAAGCTAGGAAGTCATGATATTCACAATAACAACAACATCTGCCTTCTTGCCATGAGCATGTAATTGTCTTTGACTTATATTAATTTTTTCAGCTGTTTTGCCTCATTCCAGCATTAGCTATTCACATATTAGTTTACTATGAGATGTGTATAATTATCCATGGGGCCCACATCCAAAAAATATCAGAGTCCCAGTGCAAGAATGAAAAGGTCTAGAGAGGGAAAGCAAGTAATGGAAAAACATTAACAGTTGCTGTGATTTCTTAGACAAACAGAACAGATAACATGGATATATTTAAGATATTTTGCAATAACATATAGTACCCAGGTCAATAAATACTGCAAAATTGTTTTTGCAATCTACATTGATGTCTTTATTCTGGACAGTACACCTAGCATATTGATGCACTCACACAAGAGCAAAACTGTTGTGTATTAACATCTAAATTCAAGGCATAAAATAGTTTTCAACTTTATGAAGCATTTTATCTACAATAATACCTTTGGAACCTTAATGTTTTAAAATCAAACAGACTCCTACAGTATAGTACTCACTCCGTCTCCAAGTCAAAGTCTTTTTGCCTGTCTATTTTAGTCCTTTGAATTTTTAATTCTGGTAACAGCATCAAGACAATGGATTTAACAAGCTGATCGAATATAGAGAATAGAAAAATGATTAAAATACAATAAACATAAAACTACAACAGCTTCGCCAATAGCATGTTTACCAGAACAAAACAGACTTACAAGTAGTTGTTACAAAAACATGTCCAATTTATGGGTTTATTAATAGTTGTAAAAATTACTTTATGGCAAGAAAATATGCGAAAGGTCACTCAACTTAGTGACAGCATCATTGAACAAAAAAAATGCTTGTTGTCTTTGTCTTTGATGGAATAGAGTTAATTTTTCATACTACCCATATTGGCATAACAAGAGATAAAGAATACAAGATATGAAAAGAGACAGGAATGGCAGAGGAGAAAATAAGTAACAAGGAAATTAAAATGGAAATAAAAACAAATAAAAAAACAAGTAATGAAAAGCAAAAGGGAATGAAATGGTATGACTTGAAGCATGCAAGTCTATGTTTAATTTACAGCTCTCCGTGGCTGACACACAATATATTACATGAAATATTTTGAGAAATTATCATACCCAAAACTGAGTGTAGCTATTCTGCACTCAGGGCCAGTTTATTTATGGTCATCTCTCAAAGTACAATTCTCTAATAGTAAGGGTCAGTACTAGCTAGCTTTTGCCAAAACGTTCTTAGCTTAATGGCCATGTCATCATACATTAACCTATATATTTTACAAGTTTATATACATTTCATACAATAAAAAGTTTATGTTTTTCAAATACTATTCTCCAGCTAGACTTAAATGACATACAAAAGTTACGTATTTTGATCCAGAGTGTTGTGAGCATTTGATTGGTGTATGCATTTTAGTCATAGTCAGAAATTCTTCAAAATGAACTGTGTGCCTATGTGGGGACCAAACTCACAATCATCTATCAGATGACTTTATCATGTCATGGTTTGATGACTGTATGACTACCTTTTATTGGCTCTTTACCTCGTGAAAAGTGATGCTACTCACTAACAGTTTGTAACAATTTTTAGCAAACAATGTATCCCATACACAATCATTATTGAATCAAAGTTGGCAAAATATTTCTCGACATAACCAACAGTTTTTCTTTTCAATTAAATCTTACCTGCACTGCAGGAAGATGACACTAACAGCAAAACTATGCTTGCATAATCTGTTCATTGAAATTTTTACTTTTTGCAAAGAACAATTTGTGTACATCTATGTGAAATACAGTATGCAATAACTATTTAGTACTTCAGGCATTGTAAAGTTATAGTGGTAGTACCATACCTCCTGACTGCAGTCACAATCTGACTCAAGCAGCTGTCTTAAAGATGTGCTATTTGTTGCAAATACAGTTGACAACAGCTGTACAACCTTCACAGAAGTCAAAACATGGCAAAAAAGAAAAGAAATACAAAACTACTTTAATGAAAATTGTCACAATTTTAGACATCTATTTAAACAATAGATTTGTGAGATTTCACATAATCATTGCAATAGTGACTTTGACCCTAACCCCATCAAACACAATATTAACTAGCATGAATAAAAAAACACAATCGCCTTGAAAATGCTGTCTGACAGCAGGACAATAATTTACACCTCCAAGAGTGTAATTGATCACAAGAATCTATGATGCAGTAAAATACAGAATGGATAGTAGCGTATACCACATGAATACAAAATACAATATACATTACATTCTTCACCATGATGAACAGCATGCCTACATGTGAAAAGATATTTGTAAGCTAACTGCAAAAGTTAATAAGTATTGCCAAACAGCTAAGAATCCTAAAAAATTTCCAACTGCAAGTCAATCATACATTTACCAAAGAGGGATCTCCACTTTCAAGCCATTAAGAACACAATCAGGCTATGCCAGGTTATTGAAAGCAAGAAAACTAATGTCACCAGGCCATAAATTAACCTAGCAAGCAATAAATCATTTGGACTGGACACTGATCACAAATCTCATACCTTTAACTTGACATCAACCCAATCTGCAATTGTTAACCAATCAGGCTGTCTTACAATAGTTTTGCAAATACTAATTAATGGGCAGTTTTCTAAAAAAAACACAAAATTGACAAGAGTATTTAAAATTAGTGTACCTCAGCTACCCCAACTACTGCCTCTTAAGTTAAGGTAACCAATCGTACACCGAGTGTTTTAATCTACTGAAAACTAAACAGCAGGATAGACAAAACATTGTAGCCTCTTTTAATAATAATATGAAATCAATATATCATAAGGTTCCTTACAACGTGATGTGAAATATTATGTGACTCTTTGAAATGTTGCACAAATATTCCAGCTGGATTAATTAAAAATAAAGTGACTCTGGCCTGGGATATTTCACAACACATGTAAAAAGAAAAAACAACAGCTAGTTACAAGAAACATTCTGTCCAACCTTTATACCATTTAAAAGACAAAAGGCAATAAGATGGAAATTAACAATTCGAATCATGAGTAGCAAAATAGTGCTTAGTGGTAAAAGGATCTAGATTTCTCAATTTACCTTCCAGGATTACATATAACCTTGATTTCCTTAAATTAAATTGCTGTTGAATCCCTTTCAAATGAAGGAATGACTATAGCTAGATCATAGTGAAAAGAGTAGATTTAAGAGTGTCATCAAGACAGGGAAGCTACATTCAGTGATATAGCCATAACTAAGAGAAATGCCTCCCTTCTTAGAAAGAATACAAGAAAATCAGGATTAGAAAGATGAAATGTGCAAATTCAACATCCAAAAAGGTAGCACAGATATTCATTCAACTTTTAACACTACTGCATAAATTATACGGGCAGTAACAGAGGCATTATGATAATAAGTACAAAAGACTTGTTTTTGATCATGGAAAATTATTTCAGAGTAAAACAATAGAATGACCTACGTAAGTCTCACCTTTTTCACTACAAAGAAGTAATTTCACTTCATCAGATCCTGACATGGATCTCAACACTTCCATACCATGTACAAAATATTGCTTGTCCTCTTTAGACATAATTAGTCCCATAATATCATTTTTAATCAGAGCTTTCAGAAACCTAGATCAACATCAGGATAAAGTTATTAGGAGACTGTTAAGTAAAGCTATCTATAAATTACATTCTCATGCAAAAGTCTGCTTAACAGGAGGTCAACAAAAATTATTCTAACTAGGCTAAGTTTTCCCAGCCTAGCTTCTCTGATCACTCTATGCCTCCATGTAAATTTAGCCACAGGAAGTGTTATGGCATTAAATAATACATTTAAAAAATTCATAAACATAATATACCAAAATAAAAGCATTAATAATTTTTTCACTAATTATAATCACAATCCTTCAGGCAGACCTCATTAAAGGTCCTCAGATTGTCCTACTTTAACAAATTCCTGAAGCAAACCTAGCCACAAAATTACTAACTTAAGTACTGGCTACAAGGGTGCATAATTGTAGTAGGCCACGGTCATCAACAACAAGCACTATACTACTTCTGTCAAAGCCATACTCAGCCATTTCAGGGATATGTCAGAATATGTTACATTCTTCATTTCAATTATGGTAAATTTATTAACGGCTTTTGAATAGGAGACATGCACTTAAAATTACTATGTGTCATGTGTGTGAGATAACATACCTACAAATTAACACTTTTAATAAAAGTGTTCTTCAAAAAAAAGTGGTCAAGTTTTGGCAGATATATTTTAACTTTATATATGTTAAGTCAACTTCATAATGGTAAACTGATTAACAGGTTTCATCAAGACATTAATATCACTGTAACCTAAAAGCCAATCACATGCCCTAAACCTAAGAAGAAATTTGTTTGTGATATAAAAATTAGTGGGTGTAACATCATTACTATAGTTGAACAATTCAAATAATCCCCTTTAAGTTGCTACAGACTGGCTTAATTTACAGAAAGTAATTTTAGTTTCCAAGACATCCACAAAGAGCTTCAAGGTATTGACAAGTAATACATTTATGATGATGAGTGTACTTTGTATGCTGTTTTAATATTGATTCTGAACTGAAATTGTGATCAAATTTCTATCTGATGCCCTTCTGAAGTCAGTATTATTTCTCACATACAAACAGAAAACTGATACTGTTAGTAAATGTAAACTCAATAATGTACACGACTTTAATCTTGTGAACTCCAGCTGTGATCCAAAGTCAATATTCAAGTGTCTTGGACACCTCTTTTATCAACAATAGAAATGACTTTTAATCTTGACCTTGCAAGCGAGTTCACGAAAGCAAAAAACACAACTGTATGAAAACCTAGACGGCTTCAAAGTCATGGTTAAAAGTATCAGACAAGTGAGTCTGACTTTTGCATGCATAACCTCTGGATAGATTACTGAAAAAACATCAAGTACATAGTCAACTTGTCTTACCTTTTTCTCACAGATTGTGGTAAATGACATGTAGCAAGAACAGCTAACATGTCTACAAGAAGAACATGAATCTTTTCATTCTATTTAAAAGAAACAGTTTGAAACTTGACATTCCACAAATCAAAAACAGTCTGTCATATCATGGATCTGTGTGCATTGAGTATAAAACAAACTCATGTTCGATTCATACTTAGCTCACAAGTACATATAATCTTTTTCAATGCAAATCCAAAATATAAGACATAAAGAAGTCTCTGACATAACCAAACAATACCATAGCAGAAAAATGACCTCCTTATCTGGCCAGCAGGCCCAACCAAGCTCCTAAGTATTTTATATATATATATAAAAGGCTATGTATAGAAGAAATTAACATGAATATAATTCTTTTTAACATACATAGCCAATGCATCAGCCAACATTCCTCTTTCTTTAGAGTCAATATCAAATGCAAAGATGTATCAGGACAACAAAGATTTTGTCCTATTAAAATGGAATTCAACAAGACTGACTTCCAATTAAATTGGTAACACGATTTGCTTATGGTTAGTAAATATAAGGTCAATGTATGATCACAGGCAGCCCCATGATATACCTTTTTACACTGGACATGTAATGGATACGTGCATTGGTGACGGTGGGAAACACATGTTGGAATATGGCCAGTTGTCGTGCCATATCGAACCTCACAATTTATGAACACTCTTCATACTAAAGTATACAGCAGTAATAATATAGTTAATGCACTCTTTCTGGGTATTTGCTGTTGTACTATTCTTGTTTGTCTAAGTTTTGTTTTTAGAGTAATATTATTAAAGCCTCTATTTTTCTATTTGGAGTGCACATTGAATCCATTTCATGGTTTAGACTACTTATTGCATTCCCTGAGGATTAATGTAGAACTAGACACTTGGCTTCACCACACATTCCTTTGTTGTTTATTAACTTTGTTGTTCTGTCTATTAATGTTGTATGATGTCACCTATTGTTTGATAAAGAAGTCACTTGATGGCTTGACATTAGCAGAACTTTTTACCACTAATTTGATTTGATTATTGCGCTATCTACAAAGGATAAAGCCTGGGTATGAATGCTGGGTTTCTAATATTCCAACAGATCAGAGTTCCAACAGATTACAAATCCAAAGACCAAGTACTAACTTTTTTTGGCTGTCACGATCCATCACTGTGGACCTTTGTGTAACAAAATGTCGGATGATAGTAAGCTGCCTTTTCCATTGTTGAAGTTGGAAGAGAACTGTGCAATTTGGTTGGATGCCAAGCAGACTTATCTGGAACTGTCGGATTGCTGGAATAGTGTCACAGGAACCAAAATATGCCACCTTCCTTGCTGGCAGTGCTACAGATTAACAGAAACAGTTGTTCAAAGATGCAGTAAAGGGCAGGAAAAGTTATGGACAGCAAACTGCTTGTGCCAAACATTACTTGAATCGAATAGTAGCCACTGAATTGTTCATTTCATCATGCCACAGCAGAGAACGCCAAAAGTGGGCAGGTTATGAAAGCTGTTGCCAAGAAAAGTCATCCAAACCAAAGTGTCAACTGACTGTTACAATTGTCAAAAACCTGGGCACTTCTCACGTGATAGCAAGGCTAATTGTGGTTTTTTGTGGAAAGCCTGGCCATCACTCTGGCAATTGTGGAAAAAAAATCAGCTGGACAGTTCACTCAAATGGAAAGCGATGAAAGTGATGCAACAAAATCTGAACATAACTCTGCCCTCATTGAAAATGTTGGTGAAAATGAACCTGGAATTTGTCAATTTGTGGAGAAGAATGACCATGTTTTTCTCTTTGTTGACTCTGGTGCAAGTTCTCACATAATGTATGACCGTACTTTGTTCTCCAAGTATGCTAAATTGTCAAAACAGGTATCTATTAAGTTGGGTGATGGTAATGTTGCGTTTACTTTTGCTATTGGTACAGTATCTATCAGTACTGTAGTTGGTGAGAGCAGCTTTTGCATTGATTTGAATAATGTATACCATGTGCTGAATCTGTGTAAAAACTTTACATCTGTGAGTGTTTGCAAATACAGGCCGATACCAAAACTTTTCTTCAAATGGTAGTCATTTTGAAAGTGCTGGACAAAAAATGTGTTGGTAGGAACATGCCGGTGTAGATCTGTCGATTAAAGTGTGCTGGGGACATTTGGAATCATCTTCCTACTCATACAAGTGGCACAACTCCTTACGAAGTGTTGTATGGCAAAAATATCAAAACTTGGAGTTGTGTTGCTGGGTACTGGTGAGTTAACTGATACTGATGAAGTGGAGAATGGGGCTGATGATACAGGTCTATCTAACCACTTATGTAGATGATCTTGTCATCGCTACATCAATGTCAGGAGGAGATGGACTCACTGAAACATCAATTGAAAACCAAGATCGAAATGAGTGACATGGGAAGATTACATCACATTCTTGCAATTCAAGTCACTAATGGCAAACACAGAGAGATCATGCTGGTTCAAGAAAATTACACCAGGAAATCACTCGAAAAATTTGTACCAGTTGATTAAGTGGTTTCAAATGTTTGTACTGACGTTTTCTACTAGTAAATTTGAAAACATTAACATTGAACACCATTTTGAGTTCCAGTTTTATCAAGGCTAGTGAAGTAACCTTAGCGCAATAATATTTTAGAAACGTTTACTTTCAAGAAATTCTACAAATTTTGAACGTTTCAAGTGAAAAGACAATCAAGTGGTAAAAGGAACGTGACTCTGCTCCATTTATGACCTTTCCAATTCTCCAAATGTATTTCGTGTGCTGTATGTGGGCAGCAATCCTGTCAAGGTCACATCGCAGCTTGAATTTTTCTGTCCTGAGGATGCGGCCATCTTTGTTTTCCATGATTAACACTCTACTTTTATGGTGATATTTAAAGAGTACTCCATCTAATCCTCTTATATCTATGCTACATACTTAAATTATTGGAGTTGTTTGAAAATGGTCTGTGATTAAATTGGTAGAAGTAACAGCTTTTCCGTATAGGAATGGAATGAAACACATTAACAATACTGTCTACTTGTTTAACCAATAGACAGGCAGAAAAATCCAAGCATGTTACCAAAAACTATTTTGAAAAAACAAAGCAAGGTTCCTCGTTTGTTTAGCAGAAACTTGAAGGCTTCCTGATTATGTACAAGGTAATCCTAACTACAGTGACCAGATTAACCTGAAATTAAATTTCCTTCTTCCTTTATGTAACAAGAGGACAGAGGCAGTGTCAATGAGCTGCTGCATGGCATTCAGTAATGCACATAGACTAGCTAAGCAGAGGAAAAGGGATACCAAAACACCTTGTTACTTGATTTGGACCACATAAACAGGCAACTTATATTTGGATTACCAAATGAAGTAAGAACCAAAGTACAAGTACTGCGATGATAAACATATTGCATGTGATCAGGAGAACACTCCAATAAAAACGCCATAATTATTTAATGTTTCGAAGGCATTCCATTCTTCACCATCAGAAGATGGTATTACAATGAGTTGAGTTTGTTTTTATACCCCACAAGAATGTGGGGTATAAAAACAAACAAACAAACAAAAACAAAATCAAAGAAAACCAACAACGAAGAGCAAATAATAAAAAAAAGGCCCGAGGGTGAATGATCAAAAAAGAACTAAAGGGATAAAGGGCTGTCCTCTATACATACCTCTACAACACACTTAACACCAACTTCTGATGATGAAGAATGGAATGTCTTTCAAACGTTAAAAAATGAAATGTTAAGAAGTGATTATGGCCTCTTCATTGGAGTGTTCTCCTCATCAAATACAATATGTTTATTGTCGCATTACTTGTACTTTGTTTGGTAATTAAACTTCGTTTTCCTGCCAATAAACCAATTTCTACTATCTTATTATCAAGTAAGAAAATAAAACAAAAAGTTCCCAGATACAGATTATGAATTGAAAGGAACGACATGTGCCTGTCAAGGATGAGGTGTTATAAATAACCTTGATCACCTGCGTGCTAGCATTTGATCAGGGCTATGCAAATGTGCAGTTGTAGGGTGTTCTGAGGTAAAACTTCAGAATGGTAACCATGTTGCTTTTGTTGAATTTAAATAAAAGTTAAGCTTAAAGAGTTAAAAGACAAAGCATCTAGATGGGAACATTAATTGGGTCATTAAAAACTCTCCTATGTATATTGATATCATATATCAATAATGTACCATAACTCTCAAAAAAACCCCTTGAAACACTCAAAATTCTTACAATTTTTCAGCTGCCTCTCAAATATTTGATTAAAACAACTACATCCATCACTGAACTCTGAACAGGAGTCCCAAAATAGAACTCCTTTAAAGTTAAGTTCCTTCATATGAATAAATTATATTAATAAGCTTTAATTATTATTAATAAATAGTTTATAAGGAATTTGACCTAAAATCATCATCAATATACACCATAATAAGATATTTTTGCATAATGATAATCTGCAAAATGGACACGTAAATCTCTGGATCAACTTTCGATTTAAAAAACTTACAAAAAAATGTACCTTGCAATATTTTGTCCCTGCCAATAATGCCCATACAAATGCATTTAAAATAAATTTGTTATCTGACAACAGACTTTGAAATATTTCCTTTCCCAGAAAGTATTTTTCTTCCAAGTTGCAGTCATCTACCTGATAAAAAGTAAAACATTTAAAATTCATAACTGTAAAGAACAGAATTTCATCATAAATATTTTCTACTTACAAAGAGCATCAGATACCATGTATTACTACCAGTGATGGCTTGGACAAATAAATTAGGTTATTACAATGTTTTTGCTCAAGAGTTAAAATTGGTACAGTCAATTAGACGTTAAAAACAGGATTAAAAGGCACTGTTCTATGTCAAAACTTTTATAAGTAAAAAGCAATTTTCAGCTTATTCATCGTATAATAACACATCCAGAAAACTATTTGATTAAGTTAATGCAAGTGCCGGTATAAGGAATACTTGAACAGCAGGTATGACACCTATGACAGCAGGTAAACAAGTCCATGTTTCAATTGTGATCAATTCAGTGATCAATATCAGAACAAAAGCTACATAATTATCATATAAATCAATTTATAAGTTCTATGCCATTACGAAAATTTTAAAACTGAAACATAGGACTACAAATCTGACAACAAAAAACATTATTTGAGAAAAACATTTTTGTGGCACAAATCAGAGTTGATTGGTACAAAAATAGTAACAAAATAACTCTGATAATGCTTACCATGAAAGATACCATTCCCAAATTCGTCAGTTTTTACTTAGAGACAGTGACAACTTGATAGTATTTGGTAAAATAGTGACTAATGGGCAGACATACAATTCCTCCAAAATGTTGTCTAGTTCAGTCACTACTATGGGATAATGGGATAGTGCTAAAGGAAAAAAAACTATCTCTTCTAATATTAGACCATTCCTGCTGTTATGATTTGTATATGTTATACATATGTTTGTTAACCTTTCCCGAGGCTATGTTCTTAAACTTTAACGTAAGTTCTCATTCTGAGTCAAGTTTACATCAATACATTAACACCAAACACACTGAAATACTTGATACTATTTGCTATCTTCATCATAACTGCAGTGACATTGATAACTAGGCTAGCATTGTGGATATTATCCATCAGAGATAACTTGACTGGTTTTGCCATGTGGAAAGAATGAGTCCCACACAAAACTGCCATTGCTTCTGGAAAAACCCCAAGCCTGATCCCTGCCAGTGTACATTCAACATTGCAAACTTTGCTTGAGATACTCTTGTTTGGAAAGAACTTGCCAATCTGAGGCAAGGTTATGGCTCAATGGCGTGGATCAATCACTTTAAGGAAATCATCACAGACAGAACTCAATGGTAAGGAATCATACTGAGGCAGTCCACAGTGGACTTATGTCAAGCTCTCTGCCTTTCAATCAAGTAAGCTAGTCAAGAAAGAAACTTTGAAACATAAATTTTTTACCATTTAAAACACATATACAGGAAAACTTTCCTTGTATTTCAGTCACTAAGAAAATTATCCAACTGCTTAGCACTGAGTTTGAAGAAGAAATATCAAAGTGGGTTAAATGTTTATTTTGTATAAGATTATAAGACATTCTAGCCTAATCATTATTACCAAGAAAACCTGATCCTAATTTTTGAATTTCTTTAGTCGTTTCTGGGAATCCAGTGAACAATGACAATATTGGGAATGCTGTCCTTCATTTTCCATAACACTCTTCTGCCAAATTCTCCTACTCAAGGTATGTTGCTCTATAATCAACAGAAATACTGTACCAATCAAAAGCATCTCAAAAGGGGTCAAGCCAAACATGCTGCTCAGATGTGTGTTTCTCCACAAATTGTTCATTTCAAGTACCAGGACCGTACAGGTGGGTGGAGACCTAAGTGCATTATTCCATAGTAAGACAAACCTTTATACCTGCATGGATTTCGTCGAATCATTTGCAGAGGATTACAATGGAGCTGATGGTACCATATATACAGTGGCATAGCATGACTTTCATTAGTGGGTATTCTCTAGGAGGTGGGGATGGAACATGCTAGGATGACCTTGAGGGCCTGCAGCTACATTATGCTGTATTATAACTAAAGGTGACAGGACTTGGAACTATTTATAAACAGGGCATAATTGCAGATTGCACATTTTCTGTACTTGTTTTTAAAATCTGTTAGCATATTCCTACACGTTACCTGCTTGGTGTCATTAAGATGGATGAGATTTGCTACATATTCAAGACAAATCCCTGTTCAAATGGGAATGATTTTGCAGCAGTCTCAAATTTCTCTTAGCTTCCTCCTGCTTCACAATGTAAAAACTGTTTAATTCGATTTATTTAACAAATAAATGTCTATAAACATTAGAGTTAAACAATAAACATAAGAATGACAGGCTTGTTTGGTCTATGTTTGAGAAGATAAAATTATAAGGAACACATCATAAAATGCGACAGAGACTAATTTTTCTTTTTATAACACAAATTCTAATTTGGCCCATGATTTGAAGTTTTCTCTGTCAAAAATTCTGGGTTATTTGTTGAATATCTTGAATGCCCCGACACTACAACATTGCCAGGCATGTCATGAAAAACTGGTTTAGAAGTGGATTAGACACAGTCAACAGGAACACAAAAGTCCCTGCAGAACAATGAGGATACTTTAAATCAGTTCTGAACAACCTGTGCGCTACGTAAAGAATCTCCACTCTGATTGGTTAAGTCAAGTAGGAAGGGATTCACCACTTATTTCATTTATGATAATGAGTAAACACTTATTTGAGACAAATAGCATTATAATTGAAAAATATGATTTCCTTAAAATCCCTGGGTATTCACTGAATACCTTGCATACCTGGACACTATGCCACTTCATATATATCGTAAGTAGAAGTAACACAACAACTGGACTGGTTAACAGTGAGGGACTTTTCCTCTAGACCTTCAGACCTTACCTGTCTACTTCCTCCATCGTGTGCTTGACCAATTTCTGCCATGGCCCAAGCACAAAGCTCTTGCAATTCTTGATTATGTCTAAGCACAAGTAATAATATCTTTGAAGACAACAGCGAAAATGTCTCAAAATCCACAGATTCCTTAGAAATTGACTGCCATGAATAAACCAACTGTTCACTGTTTATCTTTGATCTCTGTTTATTACTTCTGTCCATTACAAATTTAGTATAAAGTTTTTCCCAGTATGGTCCTTTGTGGTAATCATCCAATGAAGATAACCACTGAACATCAACTCCTAATGAGAGCATATAAGTTTTAATTTCAAATACTAATGGTATAGCCATTTGCAAAAACATTGAGCACTGATCACCAGTTTGAACACCGACACAAATTAGTGTATGGGTAAAATATAAAAAGAGATTATCAGGATTTTCAATTTGTGTCTCACTTGAAAAACTCAATAAATTATGCAGCTTTTCCTCTTGCTTTTCATTACACTTACAAAATGGGCAATTTATGTGAAAGTCGTAGTCATAGAATGGAAAGCTAACTAGCCCTGGTTTTGCTCTTTCTATATATGAAACTGGCATGCTGTGGGATGAAGAATCTGTTTGTTGGGACACATCTCTGTGTGCAACAGATTTGTCTTTGCCTTTAAACTGAGACAATAATGCATCATCTAGTTCAAATGGAACACCACTTGCTGGTATTTGGGCTTTTTTACACTTTGGGGTTTTGTCGTATTGTGCCTTTAGCCGTATCTCATTTACTTCCTTGTCTTTGAAAAGAAGCTGAGTCTGCAAACTTTCAATTTCCTTCTGTAGGTCTTTTTCCCTCTCACTCTCCTTTTCCCTTCTCTGTTCCTCTACTGCTTTTCTACTTTGTCTTTCTAGCCTTAATTCATCTTCTGCTTTGCTTAATTTTTCTCTCAATATTCTTATTTCACCATCTCTCTGGAATTGTGTATTTTTGTACTCCTCTACTAACTTAACATATGATGCTAATTTACTTTCCAATTCTTCTGTTTTCGAAAATGCCGATTGCGGATAAAGTGACATGCCATCGGAAGTGCATGATGTGGTAGGAAACAAATCAATAGTTTTATTTTCTGTGTGAGATTGGCAAGAGGACAACTTTGACTTTGATGAATCTGCAAATGAGACAGTGCTTGTTGGCATGCGAAATTCGTTAGTTACATTCCCTACATTATTATCTGTACTGGGAACATTAAGTAAAGCATCCAGCACTTCATTTGACGCTTCCTCCTTTTTGACTTTACTGTTTGCAGACTTTGAGAGTGCCTGAGATGCTTCAATCTCTATCTGATCCAAATCTTCCACGGTCAATCCAGATTCAAAGTCATCATCTTCAAGATCAAAGTCGAGGCAGTTCTGTCCCTTATCAATTGGCTTCCTATTTGTATGGTCATAATCACAATTCGACACTTTTATCCTCTTTGACGGCAAACCATCCACAGAAGACTCTCCATTTCCCATATTCAGTCTAAGTCTGGTGGCAGTGTTCTGGATACGATTATCATTTCTCTTTTCAAAAGGAAAGTTACCTCTCCCATCACCAGCATTCCTCGGTACTTTTGGTCTATAATTAAACCGCTTTACGTTTCCGTTATCCATGTGGATACGAAAGTTAAAATTGTGGAGATGACGTCTCCTGCTGTATCGCTTTCGCACATAGAACTTATGGCATAAGCACAAAATCAAATCCCATCACCTACTTGATGCCACTTAATCAATATTCTCTTCTACGAGAATTTCTTTACAACTCTCTTCTGTGAGTAATACTGAGAAAATGTGTGTAAGGACTAGGAGACAACGAGGTACGTTGCTTTGTTATGATCACAGGACAAGTGCTGCCCTGATCATCAGGCTGATGGACCTCCTTAATAATTCTTTTCTGAAACAAATGATAACGTTGGACGATAACCAGCTACTTCTATGTCTTCTCGGTGTCTATAGTCCTGACTTTCAAAGAGAAAGCTACAAGAATAATATAGCACAATAACTTGATATTTCGAAGCTCGTTTACTATCAAGATTTGGTCTGCCATGAAATAATTTCCATGTTTTCTTCATTGGACAGCATTTCAAATATCTATTCACGTGTCCGCTTTGGCAAAAATCCGCTAACAGAACCGGACAGTCCGACCTTTGCTAGAAATAGTTTGTGGTATACAACTACAGAAAACATGGAGGACTTTTGGGAGAAAACTTTTAAACCGGATGGTTACCTTTTTTTAGGTTCACGTGATGTATTTTCATCCCCCAAAACAAGCGCTGCTATATAAATAACAAAATGAGGGGACTAACTTCTATCACCCTGACCCAGGTGTGAACAAGATGTGTGAGCCCTTGCTCATATGGTTTACATTTCATTATTATGCTGAACGCAACGTCATTTAAGAGTGTGAAAATTAAGATGACTTACGTTATCAATTCTGCATTTAAATGTCTTTAGAATTTTTAGTCCTGTTCACTGTATATGAATACCTTTGCATCATAAATCAGACATCGCTGCATCAGTACGAGAATTGGTAATAAAAAATTATCATAGTTTAAATAACAGTAAAATTGATAAAGATGATCTTTTTATTTTTTATATTTTAAAAATGATTTCACTGAATAAACTTAGCATATGAGTTTAGCGAAAAGAAGACCGAATCAGTGATATCCCCATAAAGAGTTTGAGTTGAAGACAGTTAAGCAGAATGCAACTATGATTTAAAAGAAAGAATTGTTTGGAAGCACTAAAGGCCTATAGATTAAAAACTCAAAGTCAGTTTAGTATTTTTGTTATCCTACACATTATTGAACCATCCGCCAAGATCCAATCAGTTAAGGCAGAGCATAAAGTTGTCAGGGATAACCTAATCAAAAGGAATAATTTTATGCTGCGGTGGAAAAATATAAAAGTGTACGCGGTAGAGTTTAATTTATAGACAAATCGTTTATCGCCTCGAAAATTTGCGACATTGCGCTAAAATCATACTTAAAAGCTTTTTTCCGTCTGACACTCCTCAGAGTATGAAATGTCAGAAAGGAAAGTATATGTATATGGCAACCTATTTATACAAAACATGTAGCAAAACTAGACAATCATAAACAAGAAAGAAAACAAAGAAAGAGAAAATGAAGAAACAAAACATTTATGGAAGAGTTTTAAAGATGGCAAAGGTGTCATCAACATAGCGAAAATAAACAGACAACTTTTGGTTGTTTTGAAATTGTTTATTTTCCAGGCATCAAATTATTGAAAACACTGGCAAAATATTACATACTGTGATCGAGATCAACTGAAAGTATGGGATCTTTGGAATATTGGTCATTGCAAGGGATCAAATCAAGATGTAGACATGCAATTAACTGTAAACAAAATTTGACCTAGGCAGCGAGGAATCACATTTGTATTTTCTGCGCGTACATATCCGGAATAGATATGTGTATATATAATAGATATAGCATCCTGTACTAAATATAGGCGGATGTCTGCACTCTCTGAGTGCTTCTAGCTTTAATCACTCATTTTATGGCTGCTTAACACTGACGTTCTTGTGCCACTTTAATCGACTTGGTATCATCCATTGTCTCAGTCTTGACTTTCCACTTCATTCTGGATCCACTCTTGCACCATCTATGGCATCGGGGCCATGACGAGGGGACGTCGAGGGACATTTGTTCGCTATTTTTTCCCACACTTTATCAAAATATTTTTTTGTCCTCTTTAAACATTGTTCTCCAAATTTGAAAATAAAGAATTAGAAATCACAGGAGTTTTCGGACATGTGGTAGCATTGGGTTTTTCCCTATCAGGCATGAATTTAATAATATCAACACAAATGTGCTATGCCATGAAAGTCCGAATGTGTTCTGTCATTTATTAGCTATCAAAATTAGGTACCAATCTCCCATTGCTTTAAAGGATTTTGATAAACTTAGCTTGTCTACGAAGTGGTTATTTCCTCAACATGATTAATGTCAGTTTTTGTCTAAGTTTTTGGCTAAGTTGTATGCGGATAATTAAATAGCGAAAGTATGAGTTATGATATGGGATAAAACTGTTGGCCATTCGCCAAGTATGCCCCCACAGCGTGGCCCGTACAATGTCCCAGAGAAAATGGAAGGCGATAATATTTCCATGGAATCAGATGAGGAGGGATTTGTTGTTCTTGGGCTAGATGAGTCTGACAGTGGTCAGGAAGAAGAAGAAGGATCACAGGTGGCAAATCCACTTGCCGGTTACGTCCCATTGAACAGCAACGAAGATACTGCTTTAGTCACAGGGGAACAAGCTCAGGTACTAAGGCAGAGCTCAGCTGATAGTGGCAGTGCTGATGACGAATGTTATGACGTTAGAGAATCTTGGTCCACACAGGAACAGGAAGAGACAAGTCAAGTCAATGTAGGAGTAGCGACAACGTCATCAGAGCACGGTGTTGTTTCTCAGCCAGAGGTATACAATCCAACAAATCGTGTTCGTGATGGGACTTGCTTCTGTCGGGATGCCTGTTTTGTGCTCATAATTACCTTTGCTTTACTCTTTAGATTGTTCTCCACAAAGTTTGTGGACAGGTTTGCCATAAGTCTTTGTTTTTGTTTAAAAGCCATGATGACAAGTCCTGTTACACTTGACAAATTGTTGCAAAGCTTAATCCAATGTCTACACTTTAATTGCCATAAGAAAATCAAACAATTCCATCTCCATTTTCTCCCTGCTCCTTATTCGATAATTATGCGATTTAATAGACACGGTTTAAAGTCCGCTATAGTTTTGTTTAAGGTCATTACAGACAAAGTCTGGATTATAAGCCTGATATATGAGTCAAATTGTTGTACTGCGAAAATGAGTGATGTTAATTTACCTTAAAGCAATGCTAACTGCAGAACCATTGCCAACAATGTAAGGGTTTTATGATCAAATGACCTAAAATCTGACACAGATCTTGTGAACACTTCTATTATATCAAGTTTTAGCAGTTGCGTGACTAATTCCCTAACTAGTTCTTAGTCATATTTATATTGACCAGGTGATATTTATTTTAATTTCTTCAGGCATCAGCATCCTGTTCAAGCTATTATTCAATGACATCAGGTATATCTTTACATTGTATCTTTGGCCACTGTTTAGAAAAAAACTGACAGAAAAACTATTAGATACTTTTTACTAGCAAATTTGCCTCCTAAGTGATCATTTGTGGTTGGATTTTATCCTTTTGTCAATGGTTTTCATCTAGAAAATAACTTTTAATAGGTTACACTGCCTAAAAGACAGCATCAAAGGAGCAACTGATTGTCTGTTGTTATGCACACTAGCAATTATCAAAAGTAAATGGTGCACCAGTAGGTCATTAGTCACAAGTGAAGATATGTTTACAATTCAGATATGGCATCTAAAAAGCCATCTGCTGTTATGGCTTGTTTCCGCATAAACGTTATTGACTAATTCAAAGCTGTTGGCTGTACAGCAAGGTTTTGCCAAGGATTAAGGTAATCTGGGTGGGAATTTTTGTGTAACTATATCACAGGAGAAAATGGGGGTTTGGGGGGTGTCCTGATTGTTATAACAGGCTTGGGGAAAAGCTCCTGGAATTGATGTTTTTAGCATATTTAGAGCTAAAATGGCTTCAAACAAGTCCAAAATACTAGGAAATGCAAAGTGAAAACATTTTGACATTCCCCTACAGTATTTATATAGATAAAACTGAAAATTTGATTCATGTAGAAAATCTTATTTGGCAGCATCATACTTAAGAATGAATTGAAGGTTGTATTTTTAAATAATGTCAAATTGTATCCCCTTGTTCCTGTTCCTGTACTATACTGATGTGGGGTTTTTTACATTTATTCAGAACATGTAGACCTGGTTAAACAAGCCATGGCTAGTTTTACACTTCCCAGTTCAAGTATTCCTGATTGGGCAAAAGAAATTCCAGAGGAAAGATGGAAAGAGTCACTATTCTTGTCTATTAACAAGAGAGACCAGCAGAATAAGTGAACTTTGGAACTTATGAACAGAGTGTACAAAGCACAGTAGTATGTAAACAAAAGTAAATAAAATCTTAAAGTTTGTAAAAACTTTGCAGTTTTGGGTGTGACAGTGAGTAATATGAAAATAATTGTTAGATATGGGTAGTGTAGACATATCATGTTCAACTATACAATGCAAGCCGTTTAATCTTTTCTTCTAATGAAACCATTACATACTTACCTCTTTTGGTTTTTGATTTCTTGTTATCTTGTGGATGTTAAATATTTGCCACCTATAGTTGTTCTTTATCAATAGCACTATTATGCCTCTTAGCTTAAATGTGATATACCAAAAGTGTGAAGTACACCACATACTTGTCAATGTAGTGCTTTACTATATATATAAAACACTCAAGCCCAGTCGGCTCCCACTTAGTGCAGCTATTGTGGTAATGGTCCACTCTTGACAAATATATGGAAAAGCACTTTGTCTGTTGAGATAATAATATATATTATATAATACATATAACATGTATATATACATATAAATATATGTACACAGTATATGATATCTTTGCAGGAAAGTATACTTATTGCTGTGCTTTCATTTGGGTTTGTTAAGTAAGTGAACATGTCAAGTATAAAATGTAGCAGCATTCTATAGTTTTGAGTTTTGAACTTTTGAAGAGGAATGGTGAGTAAATACATGTGAGTGCCCCCCCCACACAACCATTTATTGCTTGCCAAAAGCAAGAATTTGGCTGGAGGAAAATCAGACACTGCATGTTATTTCCATTTCAAGATGCAAATTACTTTTTTTCATAAACAAATTTCTTGATGTTTTATGTAAAATACACTCAAGGGGTGATAATTTATGTGCATGGATTGGTATGCCACTCCAAATGAAGACACAAAATCATTCTATAGCATAAACTTGCAGAAATGCATCGTCAGTGCCAACCAATGCAGTTACTATTCCTGTTGCAAAGTGAAGGGATAATGGAATATTTTTAGCACGACTACCAGAATTTATCTACATATCTTATCTTCATAACTGCTTCAGCATTTTAGCTGGGATTTTAGGATGTGTGTTTACCTGCATTATATATTTTGAAAAATACCATTATCAACCTTTTAAGGCTAGTACTTTGGGAGTTGTGGAAATGTACATGTATACTGTTTTTCATAAAAAACAAATTCTGTAATGATTTCTCTCTGGTTTTTTATTTTGGATCTACAAAATCCCAATTCCAAAAATTGTGAAATGTGGAAGGTTGATAATCAGTTTTCTTATAAAAATGTATATATAAGTTCAGTTTGGTACATAGTTACCTACTTCAATCAACCAGAATTTAATCTTCTATCTCTTGCTCTAGGCCATTAAGAAGTATTATTACTTCAGATCATGGTCCAAGCACAAAAAAGATTGTCAGGATAGTGTAATGTCCAATCAATTCAATTTTAGCACAAGAATGATCGAAAAATGGCACACACTGTGTCTGGCAAGCAGAATAAGGAATTTGACCATGGAATACATAAGAACTTGTGAATTAGGTTTAGTGCAGACCATATCACCACATATGTGGTGTCCACATGCTAAGAAATTTACTTCTCCCCAAGACTGCCATATTGCATCAAGTAGTTTTTAGTAGTCGTTGTGTCAAGCAGTTTCAAATAAAGTTGTGTTGAGCTATGCAAAGTATAATATACCTTCACTATACAGCATGGTTTATTTCACTGTGGTCCATCAAAAACTGTTTTGTAGATTGTTTACAAGTATTATGGTATGTTTTATAAGTGTGTGTTGACACAAAATTTGGCACATACCAGTAATTACACAACCTCTGTTTATTTTGACAATAATTTTACTGACACTGTCATCATCATTGTTTATCAATATGATATGACAACAACTCTGTGCAGTTGTAGTCTGTACAGTTTAGAATATTGCAATGGAGTTAAAACCATAGAAAACTTGAAAGAATGGAAATCATTAAATGATAACTGAACTCTCTTTGTGCCTGATTATCTTCATTTTGGATTTTAACTGTTTAAGCAACTTTTTAAAGTCAAAACCCTTCAGCAGTGAATTGTCGGTGTCCTCCATGATGAACCATGACTAAAGAGTGTTGGCCGACATTTACTTTTAATGTAACAAGTTTAAGGGATAGAAATATATTATAATCTTAGAGAACCTAATACCTAACACCTCACCAGACGCCAGACCAAAATTTTCAGGGGGATCTGGGACAAAATTGAGTCCCTGTGTACAGAATTTCACTGGAAGAGATCCCAAATGCTGATTTTTGATGCCAAACATTTTCCTTTATAACACAATCAAGATATTAAAAAAATATAATTTCACATAAAATTACTATAAGAAAGTTTTCAGGGAATTTCGTTATAGATGTAGAGTTACAAAATAAATGTAGAATGGCAACCTTTTCTCAAGCCCTGCATTAGAAACATTTGTCTTTGGCACTACAAGGTACATTCGTGTTTTACAACCTTGTAGTTTGGGCTATGGGTTATTTTAAAAGAAATGACAACAGCCTAGTTGTTTAGTTCATCATGACAAAATAGAGGCTTAGAATCAATAGGCTACTGAATGGACCTAACTCCAATATGCTAATTACTGGTGGCATGAAGAACTACTGCTTGTAAATTTTGCATCTTTTTGGAACTTGCAATTTAGCAATAAGCCTCATTCAGTATGCTATCCAAGACACCAACCTATCTTGCATGCCAAGTCCTGTTACTTGAATTAGGTATTTAACATTGGTACAAGATTTTGTCTGGTGAATAGGCTATGCAGGTGAAAGTAATAAAAGTTCCTCTAATGTGATTATCTTTGTTACCTTAGCAAAAAAGTAAATAATGGTGCTTTGTATTGTAGTTGGTGTTTTAACAGCCTTGACAAGGCCACTAGTGACTACCCTAAAATAGAAGCCTATAACAAGACTGTCCACATAAGTGAGCTATGCTGTTATCAATGATAATCTGCTTACAGGTTGGTTTGGTTGTATTGCTCATACATTAGAAGATGGTTACCACATGAGATGATGCTTTGGTGTTGTAAAAAGGCTAACAAAGTTATATGTCTTTCACCTTAAAAATGATGGCAAGCTGGCTCTAGTGTGGTATTGCTAAGCATTGACAAGCAATTCAGGGCTCCAATATAGAGACAAAGATGAAAATTGACAAGGATTGCAGCTGGTTGCTGCTTGAGCAGCTTGCATGACTCGAGACCCTTTTGTTGTCTGCAAAGCGACTAATTTATCTGTATGCGGCCTACAACATATGCTTGCTGATGTCCTCCACTCATACTGGCTGATGCATTTCCTGTACTCTGCCTACTAACATCCACATATGTTGTTGCACAATAATCAAAGCGTGCCTGTGGCAAACTCACGGTCAAGTATTGCTCTTATGATACAACATTTGCT
Source organism: Chironex yamaguchii (assembly GCA_024741275.1). Classification (NCBI taxonomy): domain Eukaryota; kingdom Metazoa; phylum Cnidaria; class Cubozoa; order Chirodropida; family Chirodropidae; genus Chironex; species Chironex yamaguchii. The sequence goes on from JANTCA010000918.1 coordinate 33,109, forward strand.
GTAACCTTGCTTTTGTAACTTCTGTTTTTATAAAGT
>JANTCA010000919.1:0-12359 GCA_024741275.1 Chironex yamaguchii
TGGCCTATGGCAGAATCGCATGTTTTGGCAGTCATTTTCGCTTTGCAAGCGCGAGATTGCTGTTCTCTAGAAGGAATCGATGCTTGGTGTACAGTGGCTGGAACATGTTGTTTGATCCTGTCACCCAATCATTGAGAAGTGCGATTTGAAATTTGAAAACGGTATGTAAATGGTGAAGCGTTCACATTGCTCCGCTCTGGATAAAAAGGAAAATGCTATGAAAACGAGGCGCTTACAACTGCTAGCAAAGTTTTCAAACAACTCACTGCCACTAAGATTCCTCGGAGTACCGTACTAACGTCGAGTGAATCAGCCATGTCGAGAGAAGTTGTCCAAATTGGATCGCTCTCTGCATCTTGTTAAGTTGTTGTTGTTGCTAGCATTTTGAAAAGTATCCGTTTTTGGTACTCACGCTGCGTTTTGCGTTTTCAAAAGTCTCCGTTTTCAAAAGCCTGAGTGAACGCAGGGCCAAAACGGATACAATTTAATCCGTTTTCATATGAATGCGGAGCAACGTGAACGGTGCCTGAGATAGTTAGACATATAAAACCTTTGTACAATATTCATCAATGCTTGATATCCAGAAGAATACCTTTTGTTATCTTAATAGGACGATCGTTTACAGACATTGACATTAAAAGCTAATAGTGACTCTCAAGGGACCTGATGCATAATTTGGTTTTGCGTTAGGATATATAATTGAAAAGCATTTGTATCTCAAACAAAAATCGTGTACTTGGTAGGGGACATGAAGACAGGATAGTTAATAATGCTACTATTCAATGATTTCTTTAAATGACGTCAAAGTGACGTAGCATTGTTCTAAAAGCAAACAGCATACTTTGAACCAGTTTACTTGACGTGGACACAATTTACTTATATTTCACATCATTTCTATTCTTAGTTTATATCTGTATTTAGGTAGAAGTACAACTTACTTGGAAACGATAGCAATCATGGATCTTTCGGAAACAGAAATTGAAAAACGGGTAAGAATTGTTTTAAAAAACATCTTTTTACAACAAAAATACAATTGTCATCCTTGATCCTTTAGACAAGTATCAGATAAGATAAGGCAAACAGCAACTATCCTGCTGCCGACTAAAATGATGATCCATCAAGGTTCGCAGTCCGAAAACACTCTTAACCGACTCTGAGGTGACCGGCCATTATTTTTCCGACCACAGCAATTTATATAATTCCCTCGCCACCTCGACGTCTTCCATCGTTGTTTCTCTCGCGAAACATTTGGCCGCTAGCAATTGAAACTAGTATATGATAACATAATTTGATAAGATGAAGAGACCGCGAACTCGGGTAGAAGATTGAGTTGTACGGTAAATCTAACAGCTTTTATTGTACTGCATTGCATAGATCCACGGGGCGTATCTTCAATTTTCCGGGGCTGGTTTTACTGTAGGGAGTATAATTACTGGTAACGTTTATTGACAAAATGATCCTTGAGGTCCCTGACCTCAACCCACTGATGGGAGAACAATGCCCGAATAGGTATTAACTAAAGATCCGAATGAAAAATTTTATAAAAAAATGTGTGTGAAGGGAAGTACAAGTCCATAACAAAGGCAGGCTAAGTCGAGCATATAATTAAAAAATGTCAGACACATATAGAATATTAACAGTTCTGTTTTCGAGAATTTTAAAGAAACCAATTTGAGACATTTGTTTCATACAAACACGACCAAGATTTTTTATTTGAGGGTCATTTACTTCATTATCCTCATCATATTGAAGCTTTTATCTAACGGGGCATTCAAATGAAATTGACCCAATGCTAAGCAATATCTTATATTAATTTTGTTGTTAAATGGTAGCAGGGAGAAAATAACACTCGTTTATTAATCAGAGACCTCAAGCATAGGCGTAGACATATATTTTCTCTCGGAGGTGAGAGACGGGGGGGGAGGAGGGGGGCGGCTAAATGTAATTTGATTCCAGGATAAAGTGATTATCTTGTAGATTTTTCACTATCATTGTTATTTGTTCTTGATTAAATTTAATGAGCCTAATATAACAAGGGCAAAGACTCAAGCAAAAACAAATCAACTGCTTGAAATATTATCCTTAAGTCAGGATCAGTTCCTTTCGATTTAGATTCTCAATTTTATTCAAGCATTAAACATTTGTTCTTTCTCATGGCATTTCTTGATGTGAAGTTGTCAACAAGTTCATCAACTGACAGATTCATGACTCTTTCTTCTATATATTCTTCCTTGTGTATATTCGTTCTTGCTACGGAATTTAACAGCTCTTGAGATCTTCGTGCTCCTAGGTACGTTTTCAGACGTCTTAGACCACAAAAAGATCTCTCAACAGTGAAACTTGAAGATCACTATCATCCTCTGTAATCACTGATCGAAACGGTTCATCTATGTTTAAAATATCAACAACACATTGAGTGTCTTCCAAATGTGCCTCTTGACACTTGGTTCTGTCGATTAGCATATCTCTGTGCAGCAGCAATTTGAGGCTATCTACATCTTTATAATAGTGTTGTTGAATGTAATCGACTGATTTTCTTCTCTGATAAAAAATTGCTAAATTTCTTTAGTTATTCTGATGCTTCACCAGTCTCAAATCAATCGGTTGTTTAACCCAACAAGTACACTATCTAAAATGATGAAATACTTTTGTCTGTGTAGGTCTTCTGAAGTAACTGGGAAAAACGAAGCTTCCACAACCTCGTACCTCCGTCTTCGAACTTTATGTTCTCCATTGATTGGTTTATTTCTGGCAACGGTATTTAATACCGACTGCCAAATGTAAACAAAACGGGTATTGGGTCTTGCATCTAATACCAACTGTCTGATGCATTTAATAGCATTTTGTGATCCTGCAAAAGAAAAGCTGCATTCCCTGCAACGTTGAACTCCCAGCAGTGGTAAATACCATCCTCAAAATCTCCAGCAAGTAGAATTCCAATTTGTAAAGCCATTGTCAACAAAGAATTGATATAAATCTATCGGTTTTGCAGTGGTTGCCTTTGGCAAACCTTGATTTATGACACTAATGCAACCATGAAATAATACCGGATACTTTTCACTGTCATATGATAGCCATGTGTAATTTGTTTGCCAATTTTCTTCAAACTTTCTCTCTGACGTCCCTTCTCCTTCGCCTAAGCCTACTTCATCCACCACTACCCCAACGCCTCCTTTCAAATCTTCTGATTTCAGATGTTCTGATTGACTTTCTTCTCCTACTGATTCATTTACATTAGTTCGCTCCTTATCTTTAGATCTTGTCACAAAATTATCCATAGCCATCAGCAAAAACTTCACGTTACTTTCCTCTGATGCTGTCAGCTTCTTCCTAAGGATCTGCCTTGAGATGCATCTGACCTCAATTTCACGAAAACGTCGTATTGTAATAATTAAACAAAGTAAATAAGTAATGCGTATCAAACAACATGATTTTTGTGTGTGAAAACAAAATATGAAAAATTAGTCTAGATATGGTACTTTCCTTAGCCACTTTTCCGGGGTTGAGCTCCTAAAATTCTCATCAGGAGCGTGTTAAGCCCAGCAGCACCCATTAAGTCTGCTCCTATGACCTCAGGTGATACCCTTTCTCCAGGAGACATTTGGTTTTTGACAAAATGCTACTATTGAATTGTAGTATGGCTCCTTTCATTATTTTACTTTGAGTCAGCTGTAGTTCATTGCTTTTGCCAACGATGTAACTTAATCTTTGTAATCGTTGAAGAATGTATATAATAAATACACACACAAAATAATCTGATAAAATTAAAATAGAAATGTCAGAAAATGGTGTATATTTGTGTCACGTATACTTTTTTTACATTATTGGAATACTGGGAAGCTTTGGCATCGATTAATTAATACACAAATTTATATATCATGCTTATAATATTTGATAAGGACTTGGTTGGAGTGTTGGCTTTCGAAACTGACGATTACAAATTCTAGCCCGGTCACTTAGTTCAGCTATGGTGTTAAAGCTCCAATTTTGACAAAAAAGGACCAAAGCACTCGTCTGTTGAGATACTATGATAGTATATGTATATATATATTACGTGCCGATGTGAAACTCTGTATGTAGGTCGCACATCTCAAAAGATTGGAGACAGGATGAAACATCATGTTCCGGTCCGTGTAGGCCAAGTATCAATTCCTCCTAGAGAACAGCCATCTCACCTTTGTAAGGTGAAAATGACTACCAAATCGTGCGATTCTGCCATAGGCCAACATTTATTAGAAAATTCAGAATGCATCAAAATGCATAAGGACAAAAATTTCCGAATAATTGGCACACCTAGATCGTCCTTTCATCTAAGTGTATTGGAGTCTGTCTACATTAAAACAAGGAAACCAGTACGCTGTAACCAAAAAGAGTTCATTTTTCCACTTGGACTCTTCCAATAATGTTTTGTTTATTCATTTTCATAGATTGCCATAGCTATGCTTTTTTCTGACAAATCATATTGTCAAGAGTGCCAAAGGAAAAAAGGTTTTAAGAATGTTTTTAGCGCAATGTCGCAAAGTTTTATGGCGATTTTCAGGAAATATCTCACGGTGTTTTTCGGACAAATCATACTCTTAAGAGCTTTTAAGCATGTATTTAGAACAATATGGCAAATTTTCAAGGTGATTTTCAAGTTTTGTACCACTAAAAAGGCGTTTGTGAGATATTTCTGTGGCACATTAAGAATATGACCTTAAGATTGCGCAATCAAGTGTTCTGATTTGTTGCTAAGTTGCAAAGTAAAGCCTAAGTGTTTTGATTGATCGCATCTTAATTTGAAAAGTTACATGAGGTTATGTCATCAAAATTACAGTAAATCGATATCTATTGGTTGGTTGTCTCTAAGCAGAGCTTTGTTTCTAGGGCAGCAGGGTGTCATATGCTGTCTTAGACTAATTCTTGCATTTGACTTTGCAACCTTGAAATTTAGATACTTTAAGCAATATGCCAATCCTACACAAAGCTTTACTAATTTTCGTTATTTCAACTCTTTTGTATCATTGGTCGTATTTTTTGGCTTTTAAACGTTAAAAATGTTTTATGCTTCCATGCCCTTCTAGTCCCGGTAGCTTAGTTGTCAGAGGATCTGCTCGGCAAATTGAAGGTTCGTGGGTTGAGCCCCTCACCGGACGTATGCTTTGTTTCTCAGCAAAACAACAATTTATCGTTCATTTCAATGTAAGTCAAAAGGTCATAACTTCAGGGTCATAAATCAGTCACATTGCTGACCTCGACGTAAAGCTGTACTTCATAAATGGAAAGTGATATATGAAGTACTTCAGAACACTAAAACAAGTCTTAGCAAACACTCGCTAGTACAATGGTCTAAGGGCCCTTAACTATGAGAAAAAACCTCCCGGAAGATTAGTGGTAAGAGCATTCTGCTCGAAGAGCAGAAAGTGGAGGTTTCGGTCCCTTGCGTTTTGCGATTCAAGGGTTCAATAAAATCACTTTCAATTCATTCGCAACTCAAACATTCATTACCGAAAGGTCTCAAAATGGTACAGCACTGAAATGTTCAAATGACGTATTCAATATGCTAGAACGGTCTTTACTTTTTAGCAATTAACAATAAAATTCAATTGATTTCGTTTCGTACAGATACCCTGTGTGTTTCTGTAAAATTGAGTCTTTTAACTTGTAAATATAGTAGCAATAGAGTCTAGCGTCAAACGAATAGGAAATTACTTTATCATAGTAGTATTCCCTTGGTCAAAAATGAAGCCTTTAGATTATCTTTGATAGTCATGGCCATAGTGTTTATAATGTTTGATCTTTTTCGAAATATTACTTAGTATAGATCAGTTGTTACTCGGTTATAATTTATAAATATTTGTTTTAAGATTTCCTCAAAGATTTCTATTGTTTGCAAAACGAGTGTCTACGTAGAAGTACCGCGACGATAAACATATTGTAAGGAAAACACTCCAATAAAAAAGACCACAATCGTATTTTAACGTGTCGAAGACATTCCATTCTTCATCATCAGGAATTTTTTTTGGCGTTACAGTAAGTTGTCCAGGTATTTATATTACAGAATACAATAAACAAGAATAATTTTCTAGGGGAAAGCAAGAATGTCAAAAGAACAAGAATGTGGAAAGCACAAAAATGTGAAGTGTAATAAACAAACAAATAAGCAAAGCTTAACAAAAAACAACAAAGAGCAAATAAAACAAAAACAAAATACAAAAATGAAGGGCCCAAGGGTATCTGATCAAAAAAGAACTAAAGGAATAGAGGACTGTTGGGAGTTAAGAGACGGGTGGTCGCGTAAAATAAGAAAGCTTTCAAGAATGAGTAGGTCGAAGTCGTTGGGAGCTCTATCCAGCACCGAGAAATCTTCCAGTGATGCTGGGTGTCCAGTTTCGTTAATGTGGTTTAGGATGGCTGAGAGGACTCGACTGTACTTTTCGATCAACTTTATTAACTCCCAAATGCTCCCTGCAGCGCGTAATCAAGTTGCGCGATGTGTTACCAAAGTAGAAGGCATGGTAGGAGTGTCCACGTCTTAGTAATCAGCATAAGGGGCAAAGCGGATAATGATGTGTGTCCGCGATGGTCATGATGTCCACCATGTCTGTGTTTAGGCTTAGCCTTTCCCAGAGGTTAAACAACATAGTGGAATTTTTCACTGTAAGTAAAATCAAATTCCTGCTGCCTGTCCCTATTGCCAAGAAGGCACACTCATCTTGCCATTTGATAAGTCAAATCTTACCTCTGGTTTGCGCCAAATTTCGCAGAGGTAAATTACATGCTGATTGGCTTACAGGATGATTTGTAGAGAGAGCTCAAGCAATCATTGGTTCTCTCCCAAAGATAAATACGCTATTGGCTTCAAAAATACAAACAAAGTGAATGCTTAGACTCTGTCCACATGTATCCGGATATTTTTGAAAATGCAACTTTTGCCCGTTTTCAGCTTCCTATTCGGCGTTTTCGGTCACCGAAAACGCAACTTTTTGAGAACGCTCTCCAAAGTGGAACTTTTTGATAAGAAAGTTGCGTTTTCAAAAATAACCGATATGTGTGGACGTGGCCTTAGAAGACCACTTGATATTGGCTATATTAATGGTAAAAGATGTTTGCAAAATAAAGGTTCTTGATCATGCTGTTATTGCTAATATCAATGGGGATAAATATACAATGTAAGTGTATGATGAAACTTGCTGCCGAATTTGCCAATCAATTTTCCTGATTTCAGCTTTAAATTCCAGAACATTGTTGTCTAATATTTTAATGCAATAAAGGAGGCAATGGCAAAATGACCAGGGCCGCTGAGACAGGAGCATGATGGGAGAAAATTTGCTCAAGGACTTCTACATCTAGGGGGACCCTTTCAGTAAGATCACAATTGCCTATTACAATAAAAAATCTTCCATAGGTATCTCAAAGTCACCTCCCTATATTTCTCAAAAATAAGAGGAAGAGTCAGATAGAGATTCAAGAGCAACGTCTTACTTTGTTTCAGAGATATGTTTTGCCAAAGAAATGAAAGATCGCTCAACTGAATGTAAAATGGCCGAATTTCATTGGCTTAGGTTTGACTGATATTAATCCAATAAGTGACTTTGTTTTGTAATTTACTTACTTAGTCTTTCTTTTCAAATCAAAACTACAAATACGTTTTAGACATTTTGAATTAAGCGAGCTTGCAAATCATGATTTCCTTACCTGTTTTAATCCATTTAATCGTCCCCAAATCTTAGACGATGCACCCTCCTTCCCAAATCGCAAAAGAGCATGACCAAAAATTTTCTCTCAGCTTTGCTTGCACGATATACGGGTATTGCAGTTTGTGTGTGTTCAAGGTAAAGTTAGAGAGAGTGGCATCATGACAATAAAAATCGCCCAGTAGCGACGGAAACATTTTACGAAACGAAGCTCGATAAAACCCTTTTCAAACCTTGGTCTCAGATCAAGCTTTTATGATCGCACAAAAGTTTTCCTTGCTTCAGGATCATTGAATTTGTTTTAAAATTTCCCTGAGATGTTAATATGAACACTTTAACATACACCCATCAAGGGAGCCATGGTGGTGTATTGGATAGGATGACGATCGTCCAAGTCAGCGGTTGCGATTTCGAGTCCGTGTAACCACAAATAATATACCGCTGGTTGGAGAAGGTTTCTGGAGTCTTCTCTCATCTCTCTTCCAAGTAAAATTCCCTAACCCTGGTATGGGATTTGGCTGTGCTCGATAACGATTATGCTATTAAAAATGGCCAGCCATAACATTCAATCTTCAAGGCATTCGCCACTTTAAGACTTTCTGGTCCTACATGGATTGTCTTTCTGATTAACAGGTAGTATTATGAAATTATATACAGTATACTGTTCCATTTAGGTTTAAAAGCCACGTAGCACGACAGTTGCCGGAAAATTTCTATGAACGATTAGTAATGATGGAAAAAACAAATTGTTGTTTTGAAATCACAATCAGCAAAAACGTAATAATTCAGTCATTTTATAAACATCATTAGTAGTAATTTAACCTTAAAAATATAATCTTACATGAATAATGCAACCCCTCTCCGTCTAAAAAAATGCCACGGCATGCCACTTTTCATTGACAAACAATGTAAAAGCAGTCATCTTAAAAATATGCAATCATTGGTGGAGATAAGTAATGATTTCCTCGGCATGTGGAAGGCGTTTAGCAGTAGTAAACTATTGTTTAACAATACAGGAGTCTGTTTAAACTTTAGAACACTGAAAATGCTAGCTGACAACTGGGAGTAAAATGATGACCATACACGCTAGGAAGTGTAATTAAATCGTATCTTCGACAACGCCTTGCATTTATTACGCCGGCAAGACTTCAACAGATTCACCGACACCGGGCCGTAATTGTCCTCAAAATATTTGGTAGAAGAGAATCGAGATTCCAAAGCGAACGAAGCGAGGATCTGGAACGAGCGAAGCTGGTAAGCCATTGTTGGGAGGGCTTTTTGTGATCATCGTAAACCTCCCAACGTGTTCAAGGAGCAAAGCCTCGGACGACCGTTTGATTTTACGTATTGTAAATGCCATGAAAATGCTTTTCTTAATCTATTTTTAATCGACTTTTGCGACTGGCATCCTGCACTAGGCCATCTTGATAGTTTAAATGGAAACAAACAACCCTAATTGCTGGATAAGATCTTTCAAATTTACTACACATTGAAAATTTATACAAACTGACGACAGTAATTAATAGGGGCTATGCCCTGTAGCTCCTTCTGCCAGGATGAAATTCCTGGAACTAGTCAATAGTTCTGTTATGTAACATAGGGATTGCATTTTCTTTGAATTTTATTAAAAAACGAAGTCAATTCAATTATTGCGATAAAACGATACCATAAAGGAACACCAGTCATTTTTCAACTCCACAAGTAGTTTAAAATATTTGCTTCATGAAAGTTTATTACTGTGATATTTGATATACTATCATCATTGATGTTAAACATCTGCTTTCTTTACTAAATCTCTGTTGCTGAGAGCTAATCCTTTTCTTGACCTAGTAAGCAAAGCTTTAGACTATCATTCGATTTCCTTAGTCTTGGCAGTATCTTTTCCAACTAATACCTCTGTCTGGGCTCCTCTATGTTCCACATCCGCATTCTCATATTCCAATTTAAACTGCATATATTACTTATGTTGCTAGCTTTCTATTTCATTCATAGTACATTATAATTTCTTTGATTTTCCTATTCTGTTCTGTCATTAATATGTTTTACTAGCTTGCGACGTCACTCCTTCGAAGAGATGGTCTTTGTCCCAACAATGCTTACTTTCAGTGTCAACGAAAGCATCTAAACGTTGTCCTTGATAATAACGAAGACTTTTAGGGTCTTTTACACCTTAAAAAGAAATCGTCCTCTATTTACAAGCACTTTAAAAACAAACACTATTCCGCGACATTTGTTTAAATGTTTTCATGTTCTAGCAAAAAGTAATTACACATTTGTTTGTCTAGTAAAAGAAATGTTGCTCATAAAATTGCACAAACCATCACTTACTGTGTGAAGTGACTCAATCGATTCAAACTTGTTTGTCTAGTTTAATTGTGAAGTAAAATTTTCTGAAAATTTGTTCAAGGTTGAAAAGGTTGATATGTTTGCCGTTTGTATTTAAAGTCTTGTTCTTCTTGCTTTCACTACATTTTGCTCTTGAAAAATGTGATGTCAGCATAAAAACATCGAGTTTCAAATATCTTATTTTTTTATGTCTTTACATAAGCAAGACGTTTTTAATCAGGGATGATACGTGACATTTTTAACTTTGCGTCCTTTTCTTGTTCCCTTATTCCATAGATACATTACTTATCTCAATACGCGAGGTGTCATTATCGTACTTCTCTTTGGTTGCTTTGTTTTTTTGATTCTAGCTAAAGATCAATGTCCTTTTTTAAACTTTTAACTTTTTAACATTGATTTTAATCTCAGGAAGGATGGTGACCTGTCCAATTTCTTTTGTTTCATATCATTAAAAAAAGAAACAGGTTTTGTAAGACACGAGAGTAAGTATCTATAGTATAACTTCATAGGCTTTTACATGCCCATGTTTCATTGTGTAAATGTTCCCTTGCATCCGTGTTCATTATCAGCCTCTCAGCACTGATTCTGTATACATAGGTCAACAATATATGGCAATAAGATGAATCACTGGCTAACACCTTATTCAACTTGGACAAGATTGTTACTGTAGACTTTTTCTAAACTGATTTTCTGAACCGTTTGCCAAATATCGCAAGTCTTTTAATGAATGCCAAAAATCCCAGTGACATATACTAGTAAAGGATGTCAGAGTAGTGTCACATGTGCAAAGAATAGTTTGGTTCTTTTCATCTACAAAACTATTTTCATTGATGATCTGTTTAGAAAGAGCCAAATTTCTTCCGAATTTTTCTTGCCTTGCTGACGTTTACATGCTACATAATTTTTGTTATAATGTCTCTTCACTTTTATTGATTGATATTATGCCATTCAATGAAAAGCATCCTGTTACCAGCACACAACGATCACTTACACAAGCTCAGTGAAAAAAAAAGAAAAAGTTGCTACGAAGAATTTGCTGGAGAACTTTCTTTTCAGAGACAAGCCTGGAATAAAAGCTTGATGAAAAAGATACGTTTTGATAATGATTTGATAAAAAGGAATTGATAGAACTGTTAATTTAGCTTCCTTTGGATAGTACTTGATCAATCAACAGCAAAAGGAATTGATAGAACTGTTAATTTAGCTTCCTGTGGATAGTACTTGATCAATCAACAGCAAAAGGAATTGATAGAAGTGTAAATTTAGCTTCCTGTGGATAATACTTGATCAATCGACAGCAAAAGGAATTGATAGAACTGTTAATTTAGCTTCCTGTGGATAGTACTTGATCAATCAACTGCAAAAGGAATCGATAGAAGTGTAAATTTAGCTTCCTGTGGATAGTACTTGATCAATCGACAGCACTCTACAGTTTGGTTGAAATATATTTCTTATCTAGAATTTTGCAATGCCCATGCTAAGCCACACGTAGTTTCTTTGCGCCTACCTTTTTACCCATTAGTGACTACTAGTTTTAATCTTTTGTTGTTGGAAGAGCAAAAAGTTTGTTGGTGACAATATCACCAAATGAATCTTTTAGTGATCATAAAATTCAGCTCAAATTGAAAGTGATTTTCAACACCTCGAATTTTTAGAGTCATATGGGGGGGTTATAAATGTAAGAAAGGTCTATTTGATGTTGACAACTTTAGTACAAATCGACAGGGAAAAAATATAAAATCCTCTTGAATACATTAAGATCTTTTCAATGGCTATTTCAAAGGAACTGTTTGAAGTAAATGAGTTTTTCAGTAGAAAGAGGAAAGCAATCATGAATTAACTAGGAATAATTTACAGCTATTATAATGCAAACAAGTTTTTGATGATATTCGTAGGTATTTTGTCAGCTAATCAGTAGATCATTAAATAAACAGATAGAAAATTTAGAGGACAGAAGGACGTATGTAATAATATTCAAGACAAAACGGAATAAAGATAAATGAATACGTTTCGTTATCGATGGTGATGATCATAAGTAGTTTGTATATCAAAAGGAAGCTATTCATAATAATGTTTCTTTTGAAAGGAAAACCTTTATGTCGGTTAGGTCGATTTCGTGGATCATTTTAAGAGAATTGTTGCAATATATTAATTGCAATAATATGTAGCATTTATGTAGTATTGATAGCAATGTGTAATACAAAAATTGTCAATTTTGTTATATTGTGTGTAATACCTCAATATTACCTCAACATAGGTAATATTGAGGTATTACAAATATCTGACACTGATGAAGGCTTAAGCCGAAACACAGAAAAAATTAATGAATTTCCCCTT
>JANTCA010000920.1:0-12358 GCA_024741275.1 Chironex yamaguchii
ATATTTCGCAATTATAAAGTGATTTTTCAGACAATATTTTGTCACCTCCATTTGAATATTGAAAGTCTAGACGTGTTTATAGCAGGGGTACTTTCTACTTTTCTGTTTGGGGGGTCCATGTCAGCGTTTTTTGTTGACCCCTAAATGTTTAGTCAAAGTTTTGAGGAACCCCTGGCAAATCGTCATCTTTACTTTTTGGCTCTCAACTCTTATGGGTGAAATACGAAGTTGGTGAATAGGTGCTGATGAAGCACATAAATTACCTGCTCCAGTATCCAGAAGTGCTTGTGTCACTAATGCCATTTTCCACTTTTTCTTCTCCAACCAATCGATTCTACGACAACGAGAAGCCTCTCCAATACATGCTTATGAGTTTTCAAGCGTTCAATGGTTGTATTTCCCCACTCAATGATCACATCCTCGTCCAAACCTTCTGCAATTTTTCTGGTTTTCAATGGTGTCCTTTAACACCTACATTTCATCTAACCTGCTCTCATATGAGAGCAGGCATACAATATGCCTTTACAGGTCCCTCTTGGTTCTGCCTCTTAGGATATGAGCTGTCAATTTATCCTTGATGACAACAACTTGAACTTATATTCCAAATCGGTCGTGGATGCTTGGAATGACATATTCGCAATTTAAAACTGCACACAAGTATAAGTTATTATAATTTTTGGACAAGTTCCTTGAAGTATTGATTTACAATATTATAAGGCTCTCTGGTAGTCTCTAGAATAATCACAAGTAAATTCACCAACAGCAAGGAAGTATAGTGTCCCGTCGATTGGATCAAAGTTCTAGTAGATTCATTGTTTTTACATGATTTTCGTTCCATAAATAAACTAAGAACACTAAACTCCACATTTGCTCTAGTTATGTAACCTATTTATTACCCTATTGATTAACTCTCAGATAATATCTAAGATTATAGTTAAAAAGGTTACAAAAAACCCATGCTTATACACGCCTGGGCTAATGTACTGTTGCACCACCCCGGATCAGCAATTGCAGCCCAGAACATCCCTAGCTGCGAAATTTTGAAATTGGATCATGGGGAGGGGAGATAACCTGGAAAGTTCAGTCAGCCTATGCATCAAAACACGGTTGTGTTTTGGCGCCAAAATCAAAAGCCTCAAAAAAGGTCGCAGACAGACTAAGTATGCCCTAACCCTAACCCTCGCCTCCCTTCGGATTTCAAAATTTAGCATTTAGGGATGTTCCTTAGGGTCAATGGAGTCGATTGATATATAATATAGGGTACAAAAAATCAAGATTGGGAGAACAGCTAAAGTACAAGTTCGCCCCAACGGCTGGACCACATTACATGCCCCAGTGATAAAAAATACGTTGAACTTTTCAAGAGGAAAATACTGACACAATATTGATTTCAATTTATGTTTACTGACCACATCATGAAACGAAATCTAGCACATGATCGTCATTAAGTAGAGTTTGTGATTGACTCAGTTACTGGTAAAATTGTTTCTGCTCAAATACATTTGCCACAGAGGTCTATATCTAATCCGAAACTCGGAGCATTCTATAACTTTATACAAGAAACTGTTACGCCTTAGTTATCTTAAGACACTGTTTTGTTGCATTCATTTATTTAAGTATTTCAAGGATCAGCCTGCTGAGGTTTAGCGCTATATGATTTTTATTGAAATTGTTTGGAAGAAAACGAATCGGGAATTAAACAGGAACAAGTAATCCTCTATACGCTTCAGTTCAAAGTTTTTGAAATGCACAAAAGACCGTAGCATTGCTATGGCATGACTTCAGCTGACCCCAACTGCAAAAAGTGTAAAACGAGTTCTACAGTCGAGGTATAGCCATTTCAACAGAGCAAATGAGGTGAACCTTTTCCCCTTTCTCAACAACAATTTATTTGGTGATTATAGATCTGGTGGCTAGTATTAGATTAATTAGATTAGGATCTTTTGAGCAATGAATTTTCTTTCTGGGAGCTGCAACTGTCGCCCAGTCACCCCAAGTGCCACACCACTACCTATGTCATCATTCGCTGATAGTTTTTATTTATTTTATTATTTTGATTTACATGCGGAGCCAAAGAGGCCCAGAACAATCACTTAGTTTAACATGCAATGTCACTGCCACTATAGTATGTGTTGGTGATGCTTTGCTGTGTTGTATATGTGATGAGAGAGAACTCCAGCAAGCAAAATTAACCAAAACAAATTATGATTTTTAGATTGTGTAATCTGTTAATTAATCGGATACAAACATGAACTCTCGGAAGACAACATGGAACAACTCTGCACTGTCGCAAGAGTGAATTGAACAACTTACATTTTGATAGTATTATATTGAAAAAGTACAAATCAGTATTAATCAAAAATAAACTAATCAAAGGTTTCGTTTAGATGACTAACGTGGGAATAGTGTGGGTGGAAGCACAGAGAATGCTAAAACGGAAAAAGGTGGGTGTCGCGACATACCTCCCTCCTATGTTGAAACGTCCCCTGTTTCAACAAGAACATATGAAATACGTGTCATTAAAATAACTACAAATTACAACTTAGTCAGAATTAGTAAGACAATCTTCAGGCTGTACAGCAACATTATCAGTAATATCAAGTTGCTCTGTTGGTCGAGGTTGTCTGTCCTTATACAGCTTGCACCTATTGACATGAACAATTGTTTTTCGGCATGGTCCCTCATCTAATTCAATATTTGCATCAGACAATTTCCTAATGATACGGAAAGGTCCATTCCCTAAGTGGGCCAATTTACTTGTAAGACCTTGCCTCATATGTGGCGTATACAGCCAGACATAATCTCCTACGTTAAAGTTAACTTGCCTAGTATTGTTACAACGATCATAATTGCAAGATTGGGTCAATTGAGCACGTTCGATGCTCTGTTGTGCAACATAACGAGCTTCTTGTGTACGTCGAAAAACGTCCTGTTTGTAGTCATCGGAAGATGCATATTTACTAATAGGTGAAGTCAAAACAACATCCAAGGGTAAACAAGGGTCTCTACCATAAAGTAAATAAAAAGGTGTCTCCTTGGTGGATTCTTGTGTCGCAGTAAGATATGCAAACAAGCAAAAGGGATGAAGAGATCCCAGTCTCTTTGATGCTTTGACACATATATAGGGATCATGGTACATAGCGTATGGTTAAAACGTTCTGTAAGTCCGTCGGTTTGCGGTCGGTAAGGACTAGTGTTAACCTTGTTAACAGAAAATAGGTCACAAATTTCCTTTACAAGTTTCGACAAGAGGTTGTTGCCACGATCAGACAACAAAGTGTGAGGAGCTCCATGTCTACAAATGATTTCTTCTACAAGTAATTGTGCAATGACATCGGCACCAGCTGATCTGATAGCAAATGCTCCAGGCCACTTAGTCAAGCTATCAGTGAATACCACAATGTAGCGATTGCCTAGGTCGGATGTAGATAATGGACCTAAAACATCAACACAAACACGTTCGAAGGGATATTCAACAGGGATACTTTGCATAGGGGCAGTCGCATTATGTTTGGGTGACTTTTTTAGTTGCACAATCTTTGCAAGTTTCTATCAAATGGGTAATGTCTTTATACATACCATCCCAAAAGTATCGTTGTCTTAACTTATCGTATGTTTTAGCAATACCTAGATGTCCGGACACAATGTCATCATGCATAACAGTGAGAATCTCATCAATTAAATTACGAGGAATAAATAACTAAAATCGTGTTTCCTGTCTATGGTAGAGTGTTGTAGGGCTAAATAAGTTGTATGAAATACCATCCTGTAAAATGTATTGATTAGCCTTACATAAAACCTTGTGATCTTCCGACGAATTACCAGGTAGCTCACTTGTTCTTAGGTATTTGATTAATTGAGCTAGAGTTGGATCCTTACTTTGTAGATTGGGCATGTCGGATAACTCAGGTATGGTTGGATTGACCCCGTTGATGACTGGCATGCGAGATACTGTATCTGCATTGGCATTGCACGTACCAGGCCTATACTCTACCTTCAAGTTATAAGCCTTAAGTGTTTCTGTCCAACGTGCCAACCTACTTTCTGGGCTTTTAAGAGTAAAAGGCCATATAAGTGGATTATGATCTGTATAGGTGGTAAAGGCTCGACCATAAAGATGATGTCTAAAGTAATTGACTGACCAAACTATGGCAAATGCTTCTTTTTCTATAGTGGACCAATTAAGCTGTGCTTTATCTAATGCCTTACTAGCATATGCAACAACAACTTCAGACCCATCCCTAAACTGACCCAGAATAGCTCCTAAACCTGTATCTGAGGCATCTGATTGAATGAAAAAGGGCAGCCTAAAATCTGGAAACTGAAGAACTGGGGCGGTAGTTAGGACTGCTATCATGTATAAAAAAGCTTCCTCCTGTTCATTAGTCCATACGAATGATACGTTATTTCGATAGTAGCCAGTAAGCCCCCAAAATGACCTAAGTTGTGTAGGGTCTTGGGGAACAGGAAACTTTTCTATGGCATTTACTTTGGATTCGTCTGGGTAAAATCCATCCTTGGTAACAACATGCCCCAAATATTTGACTTCAGGTGCATAGAAGGTACATTTCCTCACCTTTAGTTTCAGAACTCCACTATGTAGACGAGACAATACTGCTTCTAACCTAGACAGATGATCTTCAAAGTTACGTGAAAAGCCATCAGCAACATAAAACACTTGCAATGCAGCATTGGCACTTTATTCTAAGGGACGCAGAAAATACACCCTTAAAACTAACAGGTTGGGATGTTTTCAAAGTGGTCCCCTGCTGGACCCCTTAAATATGCTGACACTATCCTTCCTTTCTTGGGCAGGTTCCACTTATTTACCCACGAAACTCTCTTGAAAGACAAAAACCAGTCGAGCACATCATCATGTGGATATCCATAAAACTTATCCAGATGAACAATGTATGATTTCCCGAAATCCATGGTCCCCATGCCACTAGTCCCCATTGGTTCTGTCACCATCCTTAAGTTTGAGTGGTCCCAACTCCTCAGAAGTCCAACTAATATGCAGGCTAGGGTTCTTAAGTCTTTTTCACTTAGGCCCTATTTAATTGAGATCCCACTGTTTCGCCAGAAACAGACAAATCCTTTGACTTGTCCAAGCGCTGGTCTTCTCTTATTGAGTTTGTGGATTAGTCGAAGACATACATCTCAGAATAAACACATGTCCTTGATTTTCACCATTCTTGTCTTATCTTAATTCCAATGTCGTAATGTTATTGCATGATATTCTCTGAAACAATATATGTTTCGAACGTTTCTCCACTTAAAAAACTGATTTTGATTACAATCTTACGTGTATATATATTCATGTAGATTTTGCTTAGTCATCATAAGTCATTGTTTATGTACATCTATTTACGTAACATATGTCATATCTAAGTTCAGAATTACATCATGCCTAAATGTAGAATCTCATGACTCATTAGTCAGCATTATGAACAGACATTACCTAAGTGTATATTTTCAGAATATTGCTTCAAGGGGCCACAAATAGATATTAATCAGATCACTCCCCCCTCAGTGAGGTAATTAAAGTTAACTATTAAATGACGAACTTTGATTAATTTGAAATCCTTGAGGTAGTCACATTGTTCATTCATGTAACTTATTTAAATTCACTAATACTTTGACAGTCTTGGCTTTTGTTTCCTCTGCAGTTGCGATTAGCACCAATTTTGCAATTTGTCTGTCATATTGTCCCTCCTTGGTTTTGATCCGTACTTTCCTTACAAGACCATCTTTTCCAGGGTATGTTGCAATCACTTCAGCTAATGGCCATATTGCCCTCGGAGCTGGGCTGGCTCCACCAGACTTCTTTTCCAATACAACGTCACCAACCTCTAGATTCTGTTCAGAGGGAACCACTTGCTTCTGCATAGAATTTCACGAGGCATGATAGCTTGCCAGTAGTCCCAGAATGTTTGAATTGGTTTTTGAATAGCTTCCATTCGATCTTTTGGATGTTCTGCATCTTGTGGCAGTGGAATAGTCATATTTTGTCCATGTAATAGTGAATTTGGAGTTACCATATCTGGCATCTCTAGCATGTCTCCAGATGACTTTGGGAATAATGGTCTCGAATATATCAAGTAGGTGATCTCAGCTAATGTTGTCATCCATTCGTCCTGGGTTAATGATTTGTTGTGATAATCAGGTATCGCATCTAGTGCTTTTCTTCCACTTTTGACGAAGGCTTCCACTACTTAGTTTTGATGAGATGCTGTAGGACAGTTCCATTCCCATGTAAACCCTTGTCAACTTAGACCATTTTTTAGTAGGGTAACGTCCCAATCCTTTATGATTCCTTTAACTTTCCCGGATGCTCCAATTAGGTTAGGTCCTCGGTCGCTATATATCTTGCTCGGATGTATACCTCTCAGGCTTGTGAAACGTCTGAATGCCAGAAGAAATTTCTGGACTGATAATCCTTCTCCTCCTTCGATCTCATAACAGAATTCAAGATGAATTCCTCTCGTGACTGTGCATGTAAATAAGGCCACATGTGCATCTTTAGTTACACCTTGTCGTAACTTTGTCTTCAAAGGTCCAAAACTGCTGTATTCTAAAAGGCTGGATGATTGGCATCGGTTCTGAAAGTTGGCAGTTGTCCCATTTGTTGTTGAAGCAGTGGTCTGTTTCTTGTTCTACAAAACATCCATGTTCGCTTCAGTTGCTTCAGGATCTTGTTGATACTTATGATCCACAGTCCATCTTGGTCAATTGTACTCCTTACTCTGTTTACTCCAGCATGGGCAGTTGCATTGTGATAATGCTCAGCAATCCTTTTTACTGCAGAATTGTGCAGTTCCTTCATTTGATCATCGGTAGCTTTGTTGATCCTTTGATCATCCCTTGTGATTGCAGGCTTTGAATTATCAATGTGCTGCTGTCTTGTACTTGTCTTGAATTGCTTTGAGTGCATCCTTCCATGAATCAAAGTCCACTACTAATTGTAAACCTTCCTTACTTCTTTCACTGGTAATTGATCCACCTATGTCAATTTTTGAAACTTTGCTAATTTTCTTGAGTATCTTGGGTTTCTTTTGCTTTCTTGGTGGGCGAATTTCAGCTAGATCTTTTCTTTTGGCAATTTCGTACATGTTTTCTAAAGTTGGGTAGAACTTCTTTCCTTAGAAATTCAGGTCCTCGATGCCATGTCTTTAGGTCAATGTTGTTTGGCTTGGTGAGTGGATCTGCAGCATTCTGTTTTGATGGGACATAGTGGAAATCATCAATGTTTGCAGTTTCTTGAATTTCTGCAATTCTTGTTTCTACAAATGCCTTCATCTTTTGAGAGTTCAGCCGTATCCAGTGTAGCACAACTTTTGAGAATATTTCTTTGGGGTTTATACGTAATGCTGTCATTGATGCTCTTCACAAGACGAACCATGACGAGAGATGCTACTAATTCTGTCCTACGTATAGTCCATCCGTTTACTGGTGTCACTAGTGTTTTGACAACTACAAAACTAACTTTACAGTTTCCATCTGTTACTTTCCATCTCATGTAGAAACAGGTTCCAAGGCCCTTTTCTCCTCCATCTGCAAATTCGTGGATCTCTGGTTGTCCTATTGCATACTATGGTTTCAGAAATCTGTCCGTGGTTGTGTCTACGTTTGTTTCTAGTTGCTTGATTAAACTGGTCCATGTTGCTGTCTTTTCTGTATCAAAGATGGTGTCCCAATCATATCTTTCTTGCCACAATTTTTGAAATGGAATTCTCAAGTTTACCATTGCTGGTGCCAAAATACCTTGTGGGTCCCATACTTTTGCTATGAGTCCTAATATTGATCTTTTTGTTAGCTTGGGCTGTTCTTTAAAGCATGATGGGATGCTCTTTATCTTGAGTGAAATCTTGTCCAGCTCTTTGTTCCAATGGTGTCCAAGAATCATAGTATTCACACCTTCTTCGGTTCTTAAGTTCTTTGTTTGTATTTGTAGATCCTTTTCTACAAGTGTATCATTTTCATCAGTCTCATATGTGTTGACCATCGTCTCAAGTTCTGGATCATTGCAATGGCACTTCTTGATCTCAATCTTTGCTTCCTTTAGAATTTTCTCTGCTTGCGTTATTGCATCATGTGCAGCTGCCCTAGTTTCACTTGAATCGGCTATATTGTCCATGTAGATTCTTTAGGATATTTGAGCCGATTGGCTAATGTTCTTCATAAGCAGTTCGTAAAAAGTGTAGACTAATCTGCGACAGGTCTGGACTTGGAGGGTCTCCAAATAAGAGTCTTTTCCATTCATATACTCTTGGTTCCATTTCAACTTCTTTAATCCACAGAAACCGGTGATAGCATATGTCTTCTTTAGCAATGAAAATCATGTTAAAATTTTTTCTTATATCTCCTGTGAAAGCCACTTTGAAGTGGGAAACGTTTCAGCACTTTGAAGAGGGAATTTAGCAGATCTGGGCCTTTTTCCAGTGCCATCACCAACGATACCCCTTAAACTTCTTTGCAGAGCTCCATACAACTCGTTTCGGTGTGGATAAACTCTCCTTTTCTACAATAAGATGGTCAATGTAGTATTCTTTGCCATCTTCTTTTGGAACTACTTCATGTACAAATCCAGATTTATCACTTCTACCATTCCTTTAGCATATTTGCTGTATTCTCCATTTTCTCTCATCTTCTGGACTTTTCTTTTAAGACTTTCATAGGCATGCTGGTAGTTGTTAGGAAGTCCTTGTGTGTATCATGGTTTCCAAGGTAACTTTACTTCCACTCTTCCTTCTTCATTAATGACTGTATCTTTAGCAATCTTTATGAATCTTGCTTCATTAACTTCATTATCAGTGCATGTGCATCTTCTTGTTGGGCTTACTCCTGCAAGATCGCTTGTGAAAATTTTCTTCATTTCTTGGTGCTCTACTTCTCCTGTGATGTCATTCATCTCGACGAGTAATATTGTCTAGGTTGCGGCTAACGTGCTTTCTTTCTTCTTCTTTCCTCTCACGATGGTCTAACCAAGTGGATATGCGATTCCAACAGGGGCATCTTGGTCTTTAGGACTTGGCTCTATTTGTTGTAGCTCTTTGTGCAGGTCTTGTGCATCTCTTCCTATTAAAATGTCTATAGGTCCAGTTTTGTCTTCAACAAGGTTTTCTAAAGTCTTTAGGTGTTGGTTTCTTTGAAAGAATTGCTTGCATTTCCACATGGATTGTTGATTTTATACGCCTCTATCTTCCCAAGTTGTTGAATTGGGTACACTCTTCCAGTTGTGATGTCTAGTTTGTTGGTCTGCTCTTTGTGTTTGTTACCTCCAACAACTTTATAACTTACTGTTGTACTTCTCCCCTCGATGCCTAATCAAATGCAGTTCTGATGAGGGTGGTGTCTGAAACCCCATCCATCAAGCAGGTTGCTGATATTAACTTTGGTGAGCCGTCCAAATTATTGTATCCACTTTGAACCCAAATCTTTATTATTGGCAGTCTTGGAGGTTCTTGTTCATCTTTATTCTCCTGCAACTTTGCTGCAATTCTGTTGGATGATAAGGTCTTTTTGCTATCTCTTCTGATGATGTGTGGTGTAGGAGCGTGTGATGATATTTTCTGCATAAATTGCACAAATTACCTGAGCTACATTTTGTTTTCATGTGATTTGGTTTAAGGCATCAAAAGCAGAGTCCCCTTCTTTTGCAGCGTTCAGTTCTTTTTTTATGGTTCTTTCCTCTAAATCTGGGCAGTTCTCTACAAAGTGTTTTTCTTTGCAGCCAAATCTGCAACTTTCCTGCATCATGTTATTCAGGATGTTTACCTTGGCAGTTCTGTTTCCCTTGTCTGGTCTAGATTGTCTTTGGGGCACCTGATATGACCTTCTCTCTGTATCTGTAGCTGTTTGGATTCTCCTTTCTAGAAATTCCAGTATGTACTTTGCTGTTAGTTCCTCTTCTTGAATTCCCATCTTCTTTGCAAGGTGATTTTCTGATGCTAGCTGCTCTTCGATCTGGTTTTCAAAGTCTTTTCCTGTTTTCCTTTGAAGGCCTTTAACAAATTCTTGATCCCTGACTTTGTCACCTTTGCCAAAATCTGTTAGATACATGATGTGTGTTTTTATTGTGTTCACAAAGTCTTGCATCGCTTGGGCATCTTTATTTTGTAAAGGTTTCAATCGCTGAAAGCTCCACATCAGTTGGTCTGCTATTTTCCAGTTTGTAATAACCAGCTTTAAAGATTTCCAGGCTTCCTCTACAGTCGGTCTCCCTTCAATAATTGTCTTGTAGTCATCAGGCAGTGTCTTTTCAAGACATTGTAGTATGACATCATCATCTCTGATTCCAGCATTGTTCAATGCAGCCATAAATCTTTTCCTGAAAGTTGGGAAGGCCTTTAGGTCTCCATTCCATGGGTTTGGTTTAAATCCAGTGAGGTTTATCATTTCTCCGTTTGCTGCTACCCTATTTCCTTTTTGTACTGCATTTATTGCTGCTGTTGCTGCAGCTTCCGCTGCTGACTTTGTTAGCTCCTTAATCATACTCAGGCTGGTTGTTGACAACATATCTATATTCTCTTCTTCTATTTTGAGGGTACTTGTTTGAGCTTGTATCTCCATTTCTTCTTGACTCTTTGTTCCATTGCAATTTTCTTTTTCTTCTTGCTCTTTGACTTTATCGTTTTCATCCAGCTCCTGTTCTCCAATGGACGTCTCTTTGTTTCCCATGGCAATGTCCTGAGGTTCTTTGTCTTTAATTTCTGCATTGTCTTGACTCTTGGTAATGTTGTCATCCGGTGTTGATAGAAGCCAAGTTGCTCGTACCTTGACAAGTTCGATTGCTCTCTGGTGTTCACATTCGTTTACCAGTTCATCCTCGATCTTTATCTCTCGGATCCTCTTTTACATCTGCACTTGGATATCTTGGCGTTCTTTTCATGCTGCATCCATTCTGACTTCAATCATGACTTCCATGTTTGCATCCAAAGCATTTTTTGATCCAAATACTCAACATGTGACTCAGCTGTTCTAATCAGCTGATTGAAGGATTCAACCATCTTTATTGCTGCCAGTCTAATGTTTTCTTCAGTAATAGCTGGCTGTCCACAGAGGAATTCCAGGTATTTACTGTCTTTCTCGAAGGTTTTAGCTTTCCACTCTAATCTTCGTCTTGTTGATTCTGCATCGTCAACCATTGTGTTTATTTCTTGGTAGGTTGGTTAATTTCCCTTTTCTTAAATATTTCGACTTGTAGCTCGAAACTGGTTCGCCAGAAACAGACAAATCAGATTCATATTCGTATATTCATTGTTTATGCACATCTATTTACATAACATATGTCATATCTAAGTTCAGAATTACATCATGTCTAAATATAGAATCTCATGACTCATTAGTCAGCATTATGAACAAACATTACGTAAGCGTACATTTTCAGAATATTGCTTCAAGGGGCCACAAATAGATATTAATCAAAACACCCAACTTTGTCACCAAAAATGTGATGAGAGAACTCCAGCAAGCAAAAATAACCAAAACAAATCATTATTTTCAGGTTATGTAATCAGCTAATTAATCGGATACAAAGGATACTCTAGGAAGAGAACATGGAACAACTTTGCACTGTCGCAAGAG
This sequence comes from Chironex yamaguchii, assembly GCA_024741275.1. Lineage (NCBI taxonomy): Eukaryota > Metazoa > Cnidaria > Cubozoa > Chirodropida > Chirodropidae > Chironex > Chironex yamaguchii. The sequence continues at coordinate 11,587 of JANTCA010000920.1, forward strand.
TGAATTGAAGTCAGTATTACTCAAGCATAAACCAATCAACGGTTTTGTTTAGATGATTAACATGGGAATAGTGGGGGTGGAAGCACAGATAATGCGGAAAAAGGTGGCATACTCAAGGTATGGCTAAAAAGGTTGGTGTTGTGACATATAAAACAAATTCAGGCTTGTCCTCCCCTGTTCTCCCCACTACTGTTTTACACTCACTCTGCCCTATTTCTGTGCCTGTTCCTTCCTCTTGCACCTCTTTCTCATCCCACTATTGAGGATGCTGACACCCTGAAGAAAGGGTGAGAGATCTAGACAAAGAAACCAGACATATGGAGCATAAAAAGAACGTTAAAAATACCTTTTTATCACCGTAGAATGCAAGGTAATAGATTTGCTCAAGGAAAAATAGTCCTACAGTTGGCACAGTTTGACACCAAGAAAACACATCTGAACGTGACGCAAAATAAAACTCACACCCACTTGATGTTAAACTGTTTTGTTTATGTCTGATAAGGCGAATTGCAGTGCCTGGTCAGCTATCAGACGTGGTGATGTCAGCCCTCAATTTCTGGGACATTAAAACGTCTGCTTTCTTCAATTGTAAGAACTCAGTATGTACTTCACTTTTCAGGACCTGAGTACGACTTTCTTATAAAGGTCTTTCCTATAAAATACAATACCTGTTAGGGTATCAAGTATATTACCAAAGCCACTGTACGCCAAGCATCAATTCCTTCTAGAGAACAGCCATCTCGCGCTTGCAAAGCAAAAATGACTGCCAAAA
>JANTCA010000921.1:0-12358 GCA_024741275.1 Chironex yamaguchii
CTCCTCCTTCCTTTCCTCCTCCTTCCTTTCCTCCTCCTTCCTTTCCTCCTCCTTCCTTTCCTCCTCCTTCCTTTCCTGCTCATATCCCTCTCCTTTTTTTCCTCTTTCTTGTCCCTTGCCCTTCTCTTTCTCACCCTCACCCTTATCCTCATTTTTTTTGAAATCACTGCGGGCAAATGACCTCCATAACTCTCGGCATTTTATCCAATTTGCAACAGTCTGATTTGATTTTTTGTCGTTTCTTGGATTTATCATTTCATCGTAGCTCCCTTGCCTTTCCTGTTTTGTCGTATTTGTCCATTGTCCTTTCATGTATTGTTCGATGATGTCTGTGACTAATCTTTTCTCTTTTTCATTTTCCGTATTCTTGTGTTAATTGATAATGAAAAAATCCTTATTTTATTTGAAGACGATCGGACGCCAGTGGCACGCTCTGCCTCAAACGCAAGTTCTGTAATATCAGCAAAGGGTGCTGTGGATCCAAACGCTAATGGCTATTCCAATGTAACAACAACCGTCCTTCCGGATGGTTCACTTATGACCACTTATACTAGTAAAACAACAACAGTGCATGAGGAACCAGCGGAAGTAACCAGGTACAACATATGCAGTCTGACAGTTCATATTTCATAGCGATTGTTTAGTCTGATAGCGTTGATCTGATAACCTTTGTTATGCCAAGAAATCAATAGATTGTGCCTATTGATTTGGGTTCTCGAAAATGTTGCGGTCGGGCATACAGTGTCGCATCACGTATCGGATCAACTGATTATAGGGTTGGTTGATTATCGGGTATGAATGGATTGTCTTGTGTCGTATGAAGTGATTGTTGTATTGGTTTATTGCCGGATATGATAGTGTATCGATTTTTGATGAGGTTTGCAATCCTTAGACTCAAAAGCCAACACTCAAATGCCATATTGCACCTGTTGTGGTAATGCTTCACTCTTGAAAAATATATGAAGGCACTTGTGTCTGTTGAGATACTACATATATCTGACACTGATGAAGGCTTAAGCCGGAACACAGAAAAAATTAATAAATTTCCCCTTACCCACTGCTGGGTTTCGTCTCGTAATACCAACGACTTTGAGAAGTCCTTCACCAAATCTATTTGTGCCTTGATGGCACTGGGATGGCACAGTATTGGCTTTTGAGTCTGAGGGTTACCAGTTCGAGCCCGGTCGGCTCTCATTTAATGCATCTATTGTTGTCATGTTCCACTCTTGACATGATTGAGATGCATCAATCTTTAAGACATGTCTGAGTGTTGTCTTAATATTGAGGTGGTAACTTATGATCTTGCTAGAGATAACACTGAAGTTTAGTTACCTCACTTTTCTCTCGACAGGGAGTATCGTCTGCGTTCTTCCCCGTCACCCTCAAGCCCCCACATGAGCCCCTATGCGTCCGAGTCTGAGGGCCATGCTGGTTACATGATGAAAAAGTACACGTCATCACAACGAAGCAACTACACGTCGAGTACGTTACCGCGACAGACTATTGAACCAGAGATAAATGCACAGCCGACACCCCCAAGGTCTGCAACGCTACCCAGACCTGTGGATAATTACCGGCCAGTGGCGTCATCAACACCAGAATCACAAATACATGAAGAAGAGAGGATTAATCCAGATGGTAAGTCTTTGCAAATGGTGTTATTTTGAAGTGGGATCTTTGCTTATGTCTTTTTAGTGAGGGAGAAGATCGGAATTGGCACGGAAAGAGATCAGCTGTAGAAAAGGACTTTGGGATGTATGGAATAAATGGATAATGTATTTGAGACATGCTGTCACGGACAAGTTGATGCAAGTAATATTTGGGGGGAATGAAATCACATTTTGACTGCTATTATCACGACAAAATGCAACATGGAGGAAAATTGCTGCCATTTTGTCGATAAACTGTGTTTTGCCAAAGAAAACTTGATGTCTCCAAAGTGTGTTACTAGTTCATTTAAACCGAGTAGATTTCGTGATAAGATTACAAATTTCCGTTGTGGATATCGTTAGGTATTTTGACAGTCATGCTTTCTTTGTCATTGTAACCAAGATTTGTTTGGAACCTCAACAAAATTCTGGTACATATGCAAACGTGCCATAGCACGCATAGCACTTGCAACGATATGTATGCAACTTGGCATGGCATGAATGCAGTTCACCATGACGTACCTGAACTCACCATGATCTATCATATGGGTACTAGTTTACCGTTTAGTAATTCTGAATTTCTGGGGCACCAGAAGCATTGCGGTAGTAGGGGGTAGTGGGGCAGCTATATACACATTCCCCAACTACCGGGAACCGTTGTCATTGAAATAATTATACTCGGGTATGTACTCACCAGCAAACATATACTTTTTGTCCCCTTAATTCAAACCTTACCCCTGTGAAAGTTTGGTGGTATTTTTGTGAAGTTCTGCCCCCACCGCTAAAGTGCAAATTTTTCAATTTGGTGTTGCGATTGCAAGGCGAAGTAGACCTCATTTTATTGCAACAGAGTGCGTAGATGATGACGTTATAAGTCTTTCTTGGAAATTCTTGATTTGACTACGTACGTCGAAAATGTATCTTAAAAGTAGCCCTAAAAGTAAAATTTTATGTAAGTATATAAAAAATTACTACAGATGTTCCAAGTCGATGGTCAGTTCATTCCCTATCAAACCGCTGTATTTCAAATCTGGTTCATCAATTCGTAAACCAAGCTTATGACACAGTGGTTTTAGAGGAAATCTTAAATATTCCAGTTGTCATATCTCAGGCAATTTTCGTGATATTGGAATAAAATTTGACAACTATAATTTTTTGAGTTCTCTGAGGATCGGTGAACAAAATAGATGTTTCATGACGTCACACTCTATAGTAAGAAGTTTTGTAGAATGAAACCTTGAGCGACTGTTATCGAATGCCTTACAGTTGTTCGTGCAAGGTGTTTATCTCAAACGGAATAAAATATACTATGTAATAGCTAACTTCCATTTTCATTTGTTTTATTTGTTGGAACAGGTTCTCGGGTATATGTAAGAAAAGTTGTTACGACTACTACAACCACGACGACGTCGCCTGACGATGAATTCATCGAGGTCACTATCGCCCCTGAAGTTGAGGGTTCTCCCGGAAATCAAGAATTTCTACGACGTGAAATCGACGATACAGCAGACGGGCGATTTGAGCGCATGAGTACGTCGTCTTTTCGCAGCGATAGGAGCGACAGGAGTCAAAGAGGTACGACACCACGGCAGCATTATCCACCAGCATCGGCCGGGGTAGGATACGGCAGGATGACGGAAAATCGCACAGTTGAAGAACGAACTACTACAAAGACATCGTCGTTGCTACGCACGGGAGAAACGGAAAGAACAGTGAATGAACGAAGATCGAGAACACCTAGCCAGTCAACAGATGTGGAAGCGAATGAAAGGATTACTCGTGCAGCTTATGAAAGGTCATCTAACAGGTTAGAGATTGACGATGAGAGAATAAAATGAGGGGTTGTCAAATTTCTGAATACCTATAGTGGGTTTATAAACTTAAAAAGTAGTAAAGAAACCCTTTCTTGGCACACGAGGGTATATCAGGGTCCTTATAGACAGCCAAACATATGAATGATTGGTTGCATAACTGAAAATCTCCTGATTATTTGTATATGGGTGTCCAGTTCATTTGAAATTATTAATGCTTTCTAGCCGCATGCCAGGAGCTGTCTGGAGACCTATTACTATCTTGTATAGTATAGATTCCAGGAGATCGTTCTAAAATTTGGCAAACATGTAACTCGATACCTGAGTAGTATAGTAATGCACCCGTGGATGCAGACTCGATTTTTATTCTTGGTCAAATGTATGAACTTTTAGAGGTTCCTTTTTAATGGAAAGCTGTCATTTCATATTTGCGTGGATCAGCATTTAAGATTCAAAAAAATTATCATAATGCAAACCCATGAAGTGTTGAAATAGAAAAGACATCCATGCACAAAAATACACTCTTGCACAACACAACACACTTGCATAGAAACACTCTTGCACAAAAAGACACTTATGTATAGGAGGACACTTATGCACACAAAGATACTATTGCACAGAAGGATACTATTGCACAGAAGGATACTTGCACAGGAAGACACTCTCGTATAGAGAGAAGGAGCTACTTGAAAAGCACCTTTGCACATAGACACCACACGCAACTGGGCAGCCTTGGTACAGGAAGATACTTGGTAGAAATGAATGCTTTATTTAAATGGCCAACCTTGAACGATTGTCAATGTATATTTTTCTCGTCCAGATCTATGGAGGCAAAACCACCGCCTATGCCACGCCCGTACGACGATGCCACGGATGTATTTACAGATGAGACAGTAATACGGGCCCAACATATCAATGAATCCCATCAGGCTCCAGTTGTTATCGCGGACTCCAAGAATGCGCATGCGGGTGGATACATAGTAGAGGAAACAGTGACAACAAAAAAGACAATATGCGTTGATGAAGAAGAAGATGACGAAATCAAGAAACGGCCTCCGAGCTATGGTGCCTATCAAGGTATCTAGTATTTAATAGAACTTCTTTGTTTCTATGTTTATTTCATTCTTATGATATTGTTACATCAGCTCTTACATCCAGGGATCGAAATAAGTAAATTTTTTTCATCGGTGATTCTATTAAATTTTGAGACTACGAACATTCTGCTGAAATACTGCATGTAATGGACGTTCTCGCTGGTATTCTTCAAAATTTCAAATTCCCGAGACCTGTCTGCCGTTTTCCACTGGTGTCACGTCACCCGCTGTCATTTCGATCCCTGCTATGATCAGCCTAAATGAATTGACCTTATAAGGATTATGATTCTTGTGTTTTGTTTTTCTGTCGTGCCCTTTAGCTGGAACCTACTCAGGATCATCCATGCCCTGCGTCAGCTTTCTATCTGCACTCTGTCTTGCCTTATAGTCATTAAGGACTTTGATGTAGGGCTTTTCGTTGATCACAGTTTGCGTCTTCTACTCCGTGTGATTTCTCGTACTTTTCATCATATTTCGTTTCTTCTTTGTTGGTTCGTTTCTAAGTTTTGTAACGTAGTATGCGGCTGAGTAATATTGGCAAGTCCCGTATTATGCGGCTTCTTTTTGCCACTATTAAGTACGCATAATAGGTCTTGTATTATCATCACTTGACTTACTTAACAACATCCTTTGTGAGATTCGCATCACATTTGCTCGTTTTCCTGGCTTCCTTCATCTCTTGATCGTATCCACTCGGTGTCGTCATCTTTGTGGTTTCTGCTCTTTGCATACATTGTAGTACAAAGTTTAACAAAGGGTTGCAAATATAATGAAATTTCCATGTAAATTTTCATTCAGGCTGAGCAATAGCTGCTGGGATTTGTTTTGAGAAAAGAGAAGATCAGTTTTCGGTGAACTCATTTCATCATTACGAGACTTCGCTTTGAACGTAGTTAGACGTCTTTCCTTTCCCATTGTACCCAGGCTTCCCATGTCATTTACCGTGGGGTAATTGCCATTTCACTGTATCATCCTTGCAGTTGATTTCACACTCGTTTTAATAATTAATTCCGACACTTTTGTTCTTAACAGGAGAGATGGAACATGGATATGAGATCGATTTGTTGGATCTATTAATGTTTTTAAAAACAGACGATGATATTCTTAAGGCAAATGCTGCTGGTTATATCATGCACTTGTGCTATAATGATGAAGCAATCAAAATCAAAATGAGGTAATGGATACTTATCATTTGCAATCATTTAGGTTTCATTTGTTTCGTCACCATTCCCTTTTTCTTTTGAGGTCATTGTCTGACTTCCCCGCTGATGTAATTTCGCTATAACATTTTTGTCTTTACTACTCTGTTGTCAAATTCGATAGATTCCATTGCAGGCCTTTAATATGGATCGTCGGTTTCTCTTGCGTGGCGTGATCCCACCCCTACCCCCTCTCAACGCTCACTGGTGCTCCCACCCCCGCTCCCCCAGCCTTCCTTTACAGCTGTGCAAGCACAATAAATGTCATAGCAATGTGAGGGAGGGCTGTGTACCGTTATTATCGAGTTTACCTTCAATAATCGTTCCCGTAAGTGCTGAATCCAACGCATGTAGACATTATGTACCATTCTTAATAAGTTAGGCCATGGTCCGCAGCAATGGCATAGTGGAAGAGTGCTTGCTTTACGTTTGGAAGGTTCTGGGTTCGAATCCACGACCGGGTTATACCAAGGACTTTAAAAATGGTACATTATGCTTCCCTGCTTAGCACTCAGCACTTACGGGATAGATTATGGCAGTTAAACATACAGTGCTACCCGTGGGCCAGCCCCCTACTGTAGCATTCACTGTAATTGCACAGCTGTGTGACCCAAAGGCTAAGGAAACGAGGATGGACTAGCCCTATGCACCAAATGGTGTTGGAAGGAACATTGACTTTGACTGACGCCTTGGTCGGGGTGTAGAACTTGCGATCTTCTATATTAGAGAGAACTCGAACACTCAACTGTTGCGTGCTCTCTTCTCATGTCATAATTTTGCTGCCATACTAAGCAGTCCTCGAATGTTTACCATGCAACTCTTATTGTGGGACAGGATTCAGTTATCCAGTTCAGTTTACGGCGTGGCTAAGTGGGTGCTTGTGGAATAATACACTCCGTTGATTGTTATGGTCGTGGCACCAAAGCCTTGAAAAGTCGAGGATGAGTAATTTTACTCTCCATATGGTAGAAGCTACATTTTAGTTCTCTCTTTCCTTATCACAGAGAATTGGATTTAATTCCCCTTCTTGTGAGGCTGTTAGATCACGAAAGCGAAGATTGCCATCGGAATGCGGCAGGAGCATTGAAAAATTTGTCTTACGGAAGATTTTTAGATGATAATAAGGTAAGGATTAGTAGTATGAGAATTGATCAAATTGCGTATTACAATTTAGTCATACACATGAAGACAGTTTTATTATTCATCGGATAAAGTATTCGCAGATACTGCGTTGATATCTTGTAATGACGCAAGCAAAACACAAATATATGGAAACCGATTAATGAGTTGCCTTCGCAATTTCCGTTGACTTTTCTGGTCGTTACACCTTGAAATACCCTTTGCTGAGCCACATTAACTTGAAACGGAACGTCGATTTGAGCGCTTGGTTTGGAATCTGACGATCGTGAATCCAGTTCCCTTTAAGCACCACTCCCGTAACTTGTATGTTTTTTCTTCTGTTAGATTTTTAGATCCCGTTTATGCGAGCAAAATGGGATTAATCCAAAACGGGACCGTTACAGCTTAGGGACTATCCTTAACTTTTGCAGGCGTTAACATGGGATCGATCCTTAACGTGAACTCCCCGAAGCGAACACAAGTTATGAGCGATAGCGGATTAGTACCAATAGTTGTTGTGTAAACAGCCAATCCTTACTAGTCTGGGATAAATCATGTTTGAGATCGATCATGTTTGGGATCGATTATGTTTGAGATCGATCATGTTTGGAATCGATCATGTTTGGGATCGATCATGTTTGGGGTCGGTCATGTTTGGGATCGATCATGTTTGAGATCGATCATGTTTGAGATCGATCTATTGTAAGCCGGGCCTTGCACCACTGTGGACCAAACAGGGAATTGGATCGCATACAGTTTAGCCTTTTTTAAAGATGATTTATTAGTAATATTGATCTTTATGTGTAAACATGGATAAGCAAGCTCTCGACAGATACTTCCGACGTACAGATTGCTGCCAGCCATGATTTCTGTTACCACTACAGTCAATGTTTGTATTTTGGCAATATTTATCTAGTTCTTTCTCTGTTTTGTCTGGAAGTATTTGCTTATCGTTCGTGCCATCTGTTTGTCAATATCAGTAAACACCTGGCATCTTGATTTCTATTCATACACTGACTGTCGTAACAAAGCCTTATATTCCTTAATACTTCCAATGTAGACTTAAGGCGACTCATTTGTTTGCTCTGAGCGCCTGGTACCTCAAACTTACTTTACGTTTTTCATGGCTTAATTCAGATTTATTTTCCAAAGTCGTGAATATTTCCTTGTTCAAACTACTTGTAAGAACTATTTTATTTATATTTGTGTAGACTGCCATTCAAGAATGCGGCGGAATTCCTGCCTGCGTAAGACTGCTTTACAGAACAAATTCACTTGAGGTAAGTATCGCATTTCCGTTATTTCGTGTTTGTGGGATTGTTGTATGCATCATGTTTTGTCTGGCTACAGGTGAGTAAGTTGTTGAATTTGTATTGGGTCTGACCTTGTGCGTGTTTTAAGTATGGGGGAAGGGGAACATTAAAGTGTACAAAAGAGTGTATCGATTGTAGGTGCTGGGGGGCGGTGTGGTGTCGGACTGCAAAGTATGGCAAATTCCAACGAGATCTCGGGTGTGCAAGAGTATAATTTCAAGAGAGCAAGTGTGTACATTAGTATAAGCGTGGACTTCAAAACATTTAATTTGCATTAAATGATAGGACACACCCCGGTACGCCCTTTTCAAGGTGTTCAGGCCGTTTTGAGAAAGTATCTCGGGTGTGCACATGCATTACTCCGCAGTCCGCATGAGTAAGGACTTGTAGGTAGGAATTTGCGGATGGATTGTTATCTTCATAAGGGCAGCAAAGTTATAATTTTTTTGCATGTCAAAAATGGTTTGAGTAATGGATAATAAAGCGACAGAGGTGCGAATTGTCAAGTTTTTGTATTTTTGACTGCTGGTCTTGAGACAAATTTATAAAGCCTTACCATTTTCTCTTGCAAGTCTTTTCGTGTTTGATTTCTGACTTGGAAGAGGGGGCGACACATAGTTCTTCCTATTGCTAGTTTGTTTGTTTGTTGAGCATGTTATATACTAGCATATCAAGACATGGTGAATTGTTTTTTTAAACTAGTTTACAATCTCTGATTCTTTCAAAATAGTCTGTTACTTTCTGTTTTAAACGTTGTCGAAAACGATTTGTACTTTTCAGATTTTCCTTTAAATTCGCTCAAAAAGTAGAATAATTGGTACTCAGAGTTTAAAAAGCTCGAGAATGAAACATTTTCCTAGGACTAAGTTCTTTTTGGCATTACTAAGGCCTTGAGGGTCAAAAGATCGCCAGTGGATCTTTTCTTCAAAAAGGCGGTGAAGTTACAAATTTCATATTTTGCATATTTGTGACTCGGTCCTCGGGCCCACTCAGTTTTGCCTTGATGTACACAGCACTGGTCTTAGGCCTGTTCATATTAGAAACATAACAAACTGTCATACTGGATAATCGCACACCAATTAGACACACTGACAGATTTTACAAACTTGAGTTAAAAAATCAGTGTTCGCACTGAGCAGTTTTAAGTCATGGATAAGATTTGTAACTCTTCAGTATAAAGCGCTGTGCTAGTTTTGATTTGTCACAGGCATTCTAATTGATTGTGAACAGTTGAGAGTGCAAGCTTTTCTGTTTTTGTGCTGGTTAATCCTCCTCTTTCATGAAATAGTGCTGCTTCGAAACTCTACGATGATACCTTTGATGGTTTAGTCAAAATTTGACAATTTGTCTTGTTTCAGATTTTGGTGTTCGCACTGTACCAAATTAACACCTTCCTGACAAACATGCACCGCCTTTGATGAGACATGAATAGCGGAGAAGCTTGATCGTGTTTTTCGCTTTAGTGCGAACGGGCCCATTTTTGTTCCGTCGCTGATATCACATCCATCTGTTGACATTGTAACACAGGAGATATCTTCCAAACATACCAACGCTAGTTAACGAATACGCCTTAGCTTCATGCTTGACCGTTTGTGATTGTACTTCACCACTAATCCGGCTTATTCCCTGCCAGGCGATTTTCAAGGAATTTGAAGTTTTTTTAGCCACAAAGGCCTTTTTGCATTAAACTAAATCTGGTTTGCGCCTAAGCTACAGTTCACGACAGTAATATTTCCTTACGAAACTGTTTCTGTACTTAATTTTGTTACAGCTATTAATTCTATTTTGCTGTCCTTCCTTCGGCTGGACGAACTTGTGCCGAATGAGTAAATAAAGAAACCAAAACGTATATGATATTACATTGTGAAAATGGAACGTGTTAAACCGATTATTAAGGACAGACATCTATGCTGAGCGGCCGCAGTTCCCGGTCGTAACCAATTTCTTGTTATATTGACCCCTTATCGGTCTCTTAACAAGAAAAATTTCAGAGATAAAGCGGTTCTCATTCCCTGCTGTTTATTTTGGAGGCTAGATTATTTTAACTGTTGGTTATAACTCGTTTTTAAACTTACGAACAACCACAATTATGTTAGGCATTATAAGTTTACAAAGCAATTGTTCGGTTTTTCTTTCATGGTTACCTTCTGGTCATTTTTTCCTTATTTCTAGGTCCGAGAGCATGTTTCGGGAATTTTGTACAATTTATCATCGTCGCTGGTAGGTTGATATGCTTCTCGTCTTTGCAAGTTTCCCTGAAACCGTTAGCAAATCCTTGATGGTTTCTCGATTCGATATCTCGCTAATGCAAGTATGGAGTGATTAAATCCAACTAGAAGATTAACGCGCTATGCTGACTATAGATTTGATTTACAAAGCGTCATACCAATTGATGAATATAGGTTCACACCTTGATCACTTCTTACTGTAACAAAAGGATATGAAATTGAAATATGGTATTGATATGCTGACTATTTACAACCTTTTTGGCCAATCGAACAGCCTAACAGCGCTTGTCTAATTAACGGTCAAGTTTTCGCTTAAGACTGGGATTCAGTTCTGCGTGCCAGGATCGTGCTTCGCGTAGCCTTCCATCATTGTGAGGGCGGACAGTAAGTACCAACGCTGCCCAAAAAGAAGACAGAAGTTGATCAAATAGTTTTAAATGGCGTCCAACTCAGTCATAAAGTAGGCAGGGGTTGAAGAATGAGGAGAATTCGTATCATGAAAAATTGATGACATGAGAATTTATGATAAATCTAAGTACCACAAACTTGGCTCCTCCTCTCCAGTTAATCAAATCGCTCATGCCCAACGGCCAGTTGCAACATTCTTATACCCCTGCAGTTTTCTCCTCATATATTCCCCCTCCCCCACTCGTCATCGTCGTTTTCTGATCAAAACCATGATCACATGAGGGTGCTTAGAAGAAATCCATGCCTCATATTCAGAAAACTGAAAATTCCACCCGCTCGTATTGGCTTGGCAGAGGTTTGCTTTCTTTCTGTCTGAGTGCTTATAATAGTTACCTTCACCAATGGTTTTCACCAGGGTTTGTTTGTTTCTTTGTTTGTTGGTTAGTTTGCAAACATCTCAAAATGTTGTTCAACATGTCGTTATGAAGTTTTAAGCATACGTTGGTAGCCTGACTGGCTCCAACTGTTTCTTTTCGGTGATGATCTGGAAGCAATCCAGGATTCTGGATCATTTTGAAGTTAATGGTAATGATACTTTTGCGGAATTACAGCAGGAAGGAATTCCTCGAGGAGATTACCCAGTTACCATTGCGCCTATTAGAACAGCCGATATTTGATAATAATATCTTCGTGAAACCCACTACTAGCAAGGAACTCATTCAGGTCATTTGAATTTTGAGAAATTCGGAATCGCACGTGATACCATTGGTTTGATGCATGGTTGCGCTCTCCGAGCTCTTCTAGTTTGTATGTCATTTCACTAGGATTGCAGTTAGCTTGTGGCGATTTGTTTCATAAGATATTATACAATCATCTAAATTTCGGGCTGTTTTCTTTGCAATTTTGTGCGTAATCAGCATTTTACTGAAAAGGCATGGCTATATGGTAACTGTTCGCTTTGGTATTCGTTTCATTCTGCAGCACATTAAAGCAGAAATACTTGACGATGCAGTGGAAGCAGTGTCGGTACTTATTGTTATTCCACTCTCGGGTTGGGATCGACAAACCTACCTCGAGGGCAGACCACCAAATATGGTCATATGGTCAGTGCTATTACGCAATGCAACAGGTGTCTTAAGGAACGTGTCTTCCGTTGGTACCGACGCACGACAACAATTACGACAACAGGAAGGCCTCGTGGATGCTCTGGTATGGATGCTGCGCGCTGCTATTGCGCAAGACAAGAATGATATCGACAATAAGGTGAGAGTGTTGCATTGCTATTTACTGTGTACACTACAGCACGTGATGCGCGTGAAGCATGCGTTGATATGCGTGACCGACAGGACTTTTTTTAATCGAAATCCGTAAATGCTCTTACGTACGTAGGTACGTATGGTATGGTATGGTATGTATGTATGTATGTATCTATGTATGTATCTATGTATGTATCTATGTGTGTGTATGTATGTATGTATGTATGTATCTATCTATCTATCTATCTATCTATCTATCTATCTATCTATCTATCTATCTA
>JANTCA010000922.1:0-12356 GCA_024741275.1 Chironex yamaguchii
AGGAAGTGTATTGAGGATGGTTAAAGTGTTCTGATGCATGAATAAGACAGACGTTGTGATCACGAGTTATTTGTTTTTTTAACATTTTGTAGGAAGTGTATTGAGGATTGTTAAAGTGTATTGAGGATGGTTAAAGTGTATTGAGGATAGTTAAAGTGTTCTGATGCATGTTCAACTTAAAGTGTTTTGTGGAAGTAAAAAAATTGTAATTAAACACATGTTTTTAAATTGTTATTTTAATGAAGTTTTGATTTTTTTTTAATTGTAATTGTAATTAAGCTTTATTTATTACAAGACATTGCAATTGTAATTAAGGAGTCAAAGTCGTTACAATTTCGATTAAACTTGTAGTTTTATACCCAAAGAGAAACACTGGACAGAAAATGTATCAGCTGTTGGTAGACAGACAGACAAGTTGTCAAGAAATAACTTGTAATTATCTATGAAGCAGATGAATGACTGTCATACTACTCCCTACTTTTTATTTATTGAGTTTGCGTTAGTGACATTTTTGTACATTTGGTGTTATTCCTCTGTTGGATTCTTATTTGAGAATCCATAGAACACAGAATAAATGTTGTTAATATTACATTGTTTGTTCTAGGATACAAAAGGTTTAAACACAATTGTTTCCTTCTGTTTTGCGATTAGACAAGATGAAACGATTTAAGGAAAATCTCATCAACATTAGTAATAATTTTTATTATCATTATCAGCAGTCATTCGTGGCTGCTCCTTGCTCACTGGAGGATGCGTTCATGCAATTCTACCGCAGGTCAGCGGCTTTCAACGCTTTCCATACGATGCAACTTATGTCTTATATTTATAATTTATGCAATATCAATATTACCTGGTGAGGGATGTCGCTTAAGAAAGTCTTTGTCTACCCCTCTTTTTCCTTGTAGTTCGCCATAGAAAATGGCTTTTGTGAGTCGTGATTCACCCATGCGAATATTGTACCCATTTCAGCGCAGTTGGATCGTCTTAAGTATGTCTTCCACACTAAGCACGTTTCCTGGCGCCCTTATTATGCAGCCAATCATTCTACATAACAATTTATCCTGATTGTCTATCTTTCAACATATCTAAGAATCAGACTTCCCTTTCCTCCAATTACAATCATATTCAAATTTATACACTGAACGTATTTTGCAAGATTTTAAACAAGGGCCTTGTATTTGTTCCATTTTCTCTGGTAATTTTTATCAAGAATTGACTTAATTGCGACAGTTAATTATATTACATCTAATGAATTGTTATTGAAAGATATTCCAAGTACAACTGCTTCTGGTTGCTAACTAGATAGTCGTTCTGTTTAGTGACGTACCCCGTTCTGGATCCAGAGCAATTCTGAGGAGGGGGCAGTTGATAATTGGTCCGCCAATTAATTTTAAGAAGTTGGTGACAAGGGTACGCTGTATACAATCATTTCCGATTTTAACTACTGATAGAAGGTCCTTTATTCACGTCTAAGAAGAGTTTCGAAAAAATTATGTTAAGACAATGATAATATAGTCGGTTCATGACTGCGGTTCTTTAGTCGAAGGGGCACAAAATTTCCAATTAAGGGGCGCCAATTCGGTGAGTGAGTGCAAGTGCCCGCATTTGCCCCCTAAATCCTCCACTGCTAACGTACAGTAGAGTACCACTGTTATAACATTCCAAATAACTCGGACCTTGAGTCGTTAGTTAATTCCAAAGTCTCTTCACAGCCATCATCTATAAAGATGAATGTGCACACATTAGATTACAGTTACAGTTCTTTGATTCTCACGAACGTGACATTTAGTCGTGCCCATTACATTTTTCGTACGACAATATGATTCCGCTCCAAGACTCTAGCTAGTGCAATTGGCATCTCTCCGGTATATTTCATGACAAAATGTAAAGCAATAAAACATCAGCTTTCGCGGAGTCAATAAAGAATAACATATTCGCATTTGTTTTGCTATCACACTGCACGGCCTCTGTGTCCATTAGCCATTAGCTTATAAGTAATGTATAACCCTCTTCTTGTACATTTTTTAGTTCTATTTCAGTTTTACTATCTACAACCTGCTCTGTGTCACATTCTTTACGGTAGTGTATTTATACAGGGGTTAGTTACTAAATTTGACAGCCATGAACTTCTAACGCTGTCAGTGTCATCTGATCTGTTGTATCTGCTGTCGTCTGTTTTTCATGTTTAAGTTTCTCACAAACCTGATTATAGGTGTTCTGCAGCATGGTCTTCAAGATTCCTTGGTGACACAGTCAGTAAACGATTCCAAGTGGTGACCCAGTTAAGCAAAAATAAAGTGAAACTTGATAATGACTTCATAATTACTCATTCGCATAGAGAGCTTTGGAGGTCAATTGCAGAACCCCAGTTTCAAGTATTAGATGAATCAGTCTGTCTGGTTTTTTTACCCTATCATAAGCACTTGGTCAAGCCTAATACGTAGATGTCTTTAACTGTATTTCTTTTATTCTAAACACAAGTCACTTTGTGCCAAATTTCTAAATTCAGCTTCGAGGTACAGATCTTATTAATGTTGTTCTGCCAAATACTTCCAAAATAATAAAAATGTATCAACAGAGCATTGCAAGTAAGACCCGTGTGGGTTCCGGGAGATTAAAGAATAGACCCAACGTATCCTCTGCGTGTCGTAGAAGGCGACTAAAAGAGGTTGGCAACGAGAAAAGTATTCAAGCAACAGCTTGCAAAATTATGATGTGGACAACTAAGACAAACCATAGTGGATCGACCAAGGCCCAGGTCCCAAGACAGCCGCCATTATTGCTGAGAGCCAGCAGGGTAGTGATGGAAACTAATTGTATCCGCTATGGTGACCTCTGACTATAGGGATGAAGCCGAAAGTGAAAGAAAACGGGTGCTGTAAGACACGTTTGAGCCATCACCATGTGTTTTACAAGTAAATTATGATTGTCAACTGATGTACAAATGTGATAGACAGCTGACCTTTGAGCACGCAGCATCCACACTTCAAGTAAATGAGTGCAAATGTTTATTTCTATACAACTTATGGATCTGGCTGGACGTTATTCAGGTGAAGAATCAAATCTCGCAAATGTAACCAATAAATTGTATACAGACACGTCTCTGGTCTAAAAAAATGTCTGAATACCTCGGTGAAATTGTGCAAAGCATGTGCTCTCAATCCATGGATGTGAATAAGGGACATAAAGGAAATGAAACATCTCAAATGACGCCACAATTGACCCGACCGCTCCAATTATAGGTGTCTGTCAAACCCCTTAGACACCACAGGTTCACTACGATTTTTAAACAGGCTGGCACTTTAAACGTCCAGTCCATGATCACACATAATTGGATTGAACAGCTGCTTTACCTCAAAGCTGCTGTCAGGCTACTAGGAAAATGCTTCAAGCTAAACTTATGCTGGATAAGTACTCTGTATTGAGATCCCGTTCGATTCAAAGGACCTGTTCCAGATTGTTTTGAAACGTCAAGATAATGTGGTTAAAAACTACACACGATTTCAACCACTGGCAAAGGAATTTAAGATAGAAAGGGAGTGATGAAATGTGCATCGAGTGGACGGGAGATTGCCAAAATTGAAGCAGTCAATTATTCAGGTGGTTTGTTAAAAGGTATCGTTATCAAGGCCTGATGATAGGAAATGGGATCTCTAGCTTTAAGTAGGTGTAGAGAAATATCATGTAGACTCAAGTAATCAAAATGATGGTTGAGGCAAGAAAACAGGAGGGGAAAGGATGCGAAAGAGAAAAAAGTTGAAGAGCATGTAGTAAACATAAGACAACATGAATACAATCACAGTATGTATAATAATATAGCATAAGCAAAAAAAACACGTAAGGTCACTTATTGGGATCTATAGCAAGAATATGTTTATATCTAAGACGTACCTTATAATTTACACATTTGCGACGTCAATATAAAGTACTTATTGTCTACTACTAATCATACATTTATGGACAGGAACATAAATTTGTACAGTAATTCGACAGGTTTATGTCATCCCTGTCAATAAAGGTGTACTTATTAGACGTACGTTAAAAAGTGTTTTAAAATTATTACTCTGAATCTATAAAATCATGTAATAGCAGCTAAAAATAACCTGCATCTTGCTTTGACAACAGTCAGCTAAATGTTCCTCAATCACTAGACATGGCATATATCTATACTAAACTATATTAAAAAGGTTTCTCAAGTTTCTGCTTTAAGGCCACCAATACTTATCACTTGTCTGATAAATCTGCCTGAGGATCAACTATTCTACCTAGAAACAATATGGTATTGGTCTCCTTGTCTCGGATAATAAAGAGAAAGGGATGATTAATTCTTAATTGTGGTTTTAATGAGCGTCCTCGTATTAAGGCAGTAGCTGCTGTACTCTCAGTTCCCTTCTCATTCACATCTATAAAGGCCTTATGGATCACATCTTGAATAAAAAGCCCATCCCTTTTCCCGGTCAATCCTGAAAAGTCAGCTTGTCTTGAAAATATTTGTTTCATTCCCAAAGACTGCAACGGCGAGACCAGTTCGTAAGACGAAGACAGTTTAAATTTTGGCATGATAAGTGTCAACTCTCTCTTATAGAGTGATTTTATTGAGGCCTTAAGTCTTCTGTTATCTAAGGATGCCTCGATCTTTTCTATGTCTGATGAAATATCAGGCAACATAATGACCATTGAAAACTTACCGCAAGAGTAGGGTAACTCGACGAGCTGACAGTGTAATAGCCTGTCATATGAATAGGAAAAAGAGTCTGTCCTCCTCATCATGTCTACAATAGTCATGTCTTTCTTGTTTTTATAAAATGTTCCTTGAAACGTCTTCTTAGGATCAAAGGGTTTTTGCCATGATCCTTTAAAATAAATAGCATTTGTGATGACAAAGTCAGTTACACTACTTATGGTTCCTGGTTTGAGCACTTCATTTATCTTCTGTTGTGTTTTTGTCTGAACCCATCGGTTTATTACAGTACGCGATTTTTCTGCATTTCGTTTAAAGTCTAATGTTGAAATCGTTCCACCATAGAACCTCTTTAACTTTACAGAAAACGACTTCAGTACTCCGAGTTGCTTGTCAATCCAAATCTTGTTCGCCATGCGAAAATACGTTTCATTTGTAGACTTGGCATCAAGAAATTGATAGTACAAACCAAGACTGACGTCGAAAAATCGATCAATACCTTTAAAACCAAAGACATCAGCCACTTCTTTTTTCGACTTTCCTTTCATGGAAGCATGAACTAAGGCAAACACAGCCGATATACTGAAAGGAGAGTAAAATACATTTCTTGACTCCGTGCGCAATTTTCGGTAAAGTTTAAAAGTAAACTTGTTATTGGCATTGGCTGCTGTTTGCACATTTGATGAAATGACATTCCATATCGTCGACCATACTTGATTAAGTTGGCTAAAGAATCGTAGTTCTGCCTCCTTGCCCCTGCACTGCATGTTGCGTCCTGAACTGGTGACAACAGAATTGTCGAGGTCATGGCCATTAGTTTTCTTTTGCAACTTTGAAAATGGCTGGCCCGAAAAAACTCCTGAAAAAAGTATCAGCACCAACACTTTACCAAGCATTGTCGAATTGAATCCTCGTAACAGAGGGAAAGGCCTGCTCCTGAGACACTGTCTGTAATAAGCAAGAAAGTCGTACGTTTTCAAATATAAAAGATGTCATGACGGGCGGGGTAAAATGCCTGTAGTGGTTAGCAAATGTCTAGTGATAGGAAAGGATAGTTGGACACATTCTGTTTCTGGCTACGAATATATTATCTAGAAGACAAAAGGCGAATAACGCAATAATTACTTGTTTTGGAAATGTGGATGAAGTTGATCCATCCAAAGGTCTCCGGTATTTAATATCGCATCAACCGCAACAAGGGCAATGTTTTCCTGTGGTTGAAACATTAACCATAGATCATATTACGTCAATGACATCAACTCTCAGAAAGATTATTGCAAGACAAAGAACAGGGTGTCGTATTGTAGACTAATCCTGAGATTTCCTGGTTCTCAGAAAGAGCTAAGCGTCATTGCAATGCCATATTTTAAAACATGAATTAAACCTTCAACGGAGCACAAGAGTTTCCGCGGAGTTAAAACTTTAATTGTTGTCTTTGGCTGATGGTAACAGCGTTCAATGTTGCCGAATCTAGTCACAAAGAAATATTTTAAAATCGCCTTGACAGTTTGCGATATTGTGCTAAAATCGCAAATGTGCAACGTGGTTTTCAAGTTTGAACCTCGAAAAGATTGTTCAAGTAAAGATTTCTTGATACTTAAGGAATATAAATGTTACGTACAATTCACAACCTGCTTCCTATGTTCACAGACTTACTTAAAAGACATTTGAGTAAAATTGCTTTCACATTCCTTGTAAAACTATGGGTTTTATGAATAAGCACGACTTGACTTCAAAGTCCAGGCCACAGGCCGATTCAGATTTCAAGAATTTCAGGCGTTACAGATGTTCATTCATTTTGCTTCAAGGCAAAACAATGAAAAGAGTAAGCAAAGTATACTTCTAGTGTAGTTATAAGTGGTGTCATAGTTGCAAATAAGGGTTATTCCTTTTTTCAGTTCTGTCTTTTGAGACACTTTTACAATGGAATGCATAAAGAAGTAAATATTAGTCATTTTAATTGTGAATATTGATTTTAGATATGCCCTGGCTACATGAAACGTTTGAGATTTTGCTTATACCATGACATTTGCTTATTGTCAATAAAATGTACTGATCTAATCATTGATTTCCATATGGATATGTGAACATGGCAGATGTAGAGTCGCATTCAGATAAAGAATTCTACACCTGCCATAACTTTAAGGGAGTATCGCAAACATTTACATCTCATACCCATGGAAGCAGTTTCATTTTACAAGACCATAGTGCCTCCTGCTATCTGAAACTAGTGCCGAGGGCGATAGAAACGCCTAGTACAATTTTATGATTACGCGCTTTACTAAACACTGTTCTTCGTGAAATAACAAGCCACACACTGAATTGCACACAACAAAATTCATGTTTTGTTGGCTTGGTATGCACCGAACTAAGGCACTACCTTTTCCTTTTCTGGAATCATTTGACTTACGCAAGTGCTACGTACACTTTGCAAAATGACAACTATTAATCAAATAACTAGCCATTTTCACCCCATAAAGAGGCTGTGACAATTTACCTCTATGACAGCAAGCTCCACTCTCCCTTCAACTGGCAAAGATATCTCAACATTATTACAACAAATTTGCTAATAATTTTTACTTCCGCGATTGTCTTTGCTCATAAAAGGTGATTAGCAAAATAGAAAAGATTATCTATCATTGTTGTATACTAAAACTGATCCAGAGGGAGATTGTGAAAACGATGAAGATCCTGGTGAACGAATATCAGATTAAAAGAGGCAGGCGAATTTGGAAATTAACATGAAGGAGTATTGGCAGTATTATGCTGTTGGTTAATGGGTAAACGTGCGAAGCCAATAATTCTGTTTTTTTATAGCGAAACTTTTAAAACTTAAAAATTACGTTCTGCATCATTCTTTTTTAGTTATATATTTTTTGAACTTTGGAGCTATAGTGTCATTGATACTTCTTATCAAAGAGACCTCCGTCTTGGTCACGAACGCTTTATTTAACGATGTATTCATTTGGGCTCTGTCATTGCCCCGTTCACTCTCAGGTGTTCATCAGCAATAATTTTTACTGCACTTCGTCATCGTCATAAACACGTTCAACATTATTGTTTACCATTTTCGGAATTTCTTTTTTGCAAAGTTGATGCGTCCCTCTCATGCTTGAACAAAACAATCAAATCAAAAGAGAAAAAAGTAGTGTTTAAGGCTTTTCTTTGTCTTTTCTACTACATGAAACACTGTATATGATCATTTTACATCTTGCAATTTTTGCTGCTTCCCAAGGTACTCTTGTCCAAAACATGAAACAGTCCTTGCAATATCCAACTTAGAAATAATTTATCAATTCTAAGTTAATTTCAAAGATTATATATGAGTATATAAACCTTATTTTGCCCAATAAATATGTGTAGAAATATGGAAAGTAAATCGAAAAATTTCAAATATGTTGTTAATGAAAAGTACAGCCATAAGGAAGTAACTATATTTGTTTACTATACTGACTTTGTAAATGACATCGTCGGGAACAAGTCAGAAATGCAGGATAGTTTAATAGAAAAAAAGTGCATTTAAGCTGTTAAGGACAGCATGTGGCAATTTACTACTTTTTGAGTACACGTGTCTTCGAAATTATTTTCCAAGGAGGTCTAGACAATCTACAATTGACTTTTTAAGTTATTAAAAGTAGAATATGTTGAACTGTTGTTCGGTCTCGATTACTTTTTCCTTGAGATTATCTTTCGCCAGAAACTGGGAAAAAGGCACCTTTTCTGACGAAGTAGCACATTTCGCACTAATAAAAGCAAGTTTTCTACATAGTCAACTTTTCTGAAAAAATCGGATCAACGCTCCTGTAATCACAATCAATTTACTTTTGTTGTGTACCTCACTTTATATTTCTAGCTGTGATCGCATGAAAAAATTCAGAAAATGATATTTATGAAATTGAGGAAAAGCAAGTAAACAAGAACTGAATTGATTAAAACTTTTAAATATAAAGTTTATATCTTTACAATAGTACAAAAGTAGTTTGTTTACAAAGGTAGCTAATGAAAAATAGAGTTGTGATCTGCAGAAATCAAAAGCTTCTTTCAAGAGCTTGAGAGTCTATCGTAGTAGTTATTATACGTTGCATGTGATTCAACATTACAGTGCATTTGTACACTTTCCAGCAATGTGTCTTGCATTTTGCTTTTGTTCAGGTTAATATAATAATATGTCTAGTATTATTCATGAAAATCATCAAAGCGATTGCCTCATAATTCTCCAGCTACCACTTGTATGAAACAGAAACTCTATCAAATCCAGATGACATTAAAGAGAAGTTTTATGACGAGCTTAACAACCTCATTGCTGGCACAGTCAATGCCAACAACCTCTTACCTCTCTGTGATTTCAATGCATATGCAGGAAATACTCCAGAAAGATATCGCATTTGTACCCCATGGCATGGGCGAAAGGAACAGCAATGGCCTTCTTTGCCTAAAAATCCATACAAAAAAATGATGAGACAATAAGCTGCCCAATTGTTCTTCTTCAAACCAGAAAAAACACCTCCATGTATACATCCTCGTTTCAAACATTGGCAACAAATATACTTCTCTATCACGAGAAAATGAAAGTCTCAGGCTCATTCTATTCGCAGTAAATCTTCACATCAATGAGAAGAGGCAACCACAAGGAATTAAAGAGACGAAAAAGCTTAACACCAGCAAACTAAGCTTTAAGTCCATTAAACAAGAGCTCACCATGACACTGGAACAGGCAGCAAAATACCTCAGTTAAAGAAGGTTAGTAAACTTTCATAACTATTGTTTACTCCACATCCCAAAATCCCAGAGAGATATACTGAGCATCTGAAGTACTTCCTCAACCACCCTTCAACCATACATGACATGGCCGTAGTCAGAATACCTCAGTCGTCCACAAACAGTGGCATGAATCTTTTACCCAACAACTAAAGACGTAATGAAAGCAATCGGTCAGATATACACCGACAAAGCTCCAGGCCAAGACGACATACCAGCCAAAGCATTCAAAGCTAATGGATGCAACACCCTCCAAAAATAGTCTTATTACATGCGAGAAGAATTATTTATGCCGCACGAATTCAAGGATGCAATCATTATCTACCTGTGCATACGAAGTGGTAGTGCCATGTATGTGACAATGACAGAGAAATCTTTTTCCTCGCCATTTCACGAACGATTGTTGCCAGTATCATTCTCGACCATTTTAGAAAGCATATACAAACTGGATTCCTTCACGAGAGCTAAACAAAGAGAGACATGATGTTGGCAGCAAGACAACTTCAAGAATATTGTTGAGAACTAAACCAAAACATATACTTCCCTTGTGTTGACATCACGATAGCATATGACACTGTACACAGGAAAGGGTTGTGAAAAGAAAGGTCTTGTAAGTAGAAGTTTCGATTTATAACGATTTATTTCATTGCACCATTATGTCAAAATCATCACCTCCATAAAGCAAGGCTAGTTTTTCTAGCCATGTTAATTTTTTGCTATCTTTCAGTTCGAATGATATGCACATAGTGTCAAGAGAGAAAAGACTGCTTTTGATATTCCATATGATCATGACTATATATAAAATTAGATCAGTTGTTCATCGGGTCACGCCATATGTCTAAGTGACTCGATAGCAACTATCTATAAAATTTCTCGTTTTATCTAACCTTTGAACTAGGATTATACAAGAAATTACAAATGGATGACGTACAGCATTTTTCATTGGAAAACACGTCCCAAATACTCCTGCTTTAAGACTATAAACAGCCCATAAAATGAAGGGCGCTTTTTAAAATAATTTTCCCCTACAGCTACTTTTAGTTTACTAGCTTTTTACCATTTTGTTCTTGATTACTTTAATAGCTGAAACATGCTGGTCACTGTCGACATGGATTAATTGCCAGAGAAACCGTAATATCTAAATGGAGCCCCGTCTACTTTTCAAATTGCACGTCTTGTTCCTGTGATTTTGGTAGGACCCCAGACCAGCTATTGTTTTCCTTTCAAACTCCTCTAGTCTAATTAACATGAACGAGCCTAACAAGTAGAGTTCTGTTTAAACTTGTACCTTGACAGTTTTGTTAAAAGCCCCTTAACAAAACTAACCTTAAACAGCTGATAAAATATCCCATTTTTAACATATTCAATTACGTATAAATATTTAACAACGAACCAACGTAAACAATGGGTTAATTTCTTCCTAAAAGCTTGGAAAAGAGGCTGAAAGTTTCACTGATATTATATTTCGGGACGGATGTAAAGTAGTGTTATTCGTTTCATATGTGATCAACATTTTCTTGTGGCCATGGCTACTTTAGCAATGCTTGTGCTAGTTTTCCTCTGCTATACGCCGTATGCCTTCTCCGACTCGTTGATGAAACCTATGACACCTCCTGTTCCGTTGCAGTTCAATCCAGATGTTGAAAAAGCTCTAAATGAATTTACTTTTGACTTACACAAGAGAATAATCAAAAGATCTGGAAGTACAAGGAATGTCTTTCTCTCTCCTCTCAGTGTTTATCAGTCGCTTGCTATCATGGAAACAGCTGCCCGTGGAGAGACAAAACAGGAGTTACTGAAGGTTTTGAAATCCTTGAATATGTCATCATTTCCGCGCAAAGCTCTTGGTGATATGCTTCACTCGTTAATACAGTCTGATGACGGAGTTGTGTTGAGACTTGCAAATCGTATATGGGTTGAACAGACTCTTGGACTTCGCAAAGATTACAAGACGTCTATTCAAACAAACTACGGTGTTAAAGTGAAAAACGTTGACTTTCAGAAGTCCCCGCACGCATGTAGGACGCTAATTAACCGATGGATCGCAAAAGTAACGATCAACAAAATACCTCAGCTTCTGTCGGAGGGAGACATTTCAGCACAGACGAGAGCAGTAATTACAAATGCCATCTACTTCAAGGGATTTTGGGAAACTGTTTTCGACAAGAGACAAACAAGGGAAGACTCGTTCATTGTAAGCAATGAAGGAGATAAAACGAGCATCAAAGCAAAATTTATGACTCGAACTGGCAACGTTTTATTCGCCAGAACTGAAAAGGAAACCGAAGTTATCGATTTGCCTTACGCTGGAGGAAGATATTCTATGTCAGTTTTTCTTCCGGCTTCCGTCGATTCCAAAAATGCAGTTGACTTAACCTTGTCCGAAATGAAAGCTTCTCTGAAACAGTTGCGGTCTCGTAAAGTAAAGCTCATGATGCCTAAATTTAACATTCGTGGTAAGTACGATCTAAAAGACGAACTCATTGCGATGGGTTTGAAGAGCCTGTTTACGCCAAAGGCGGATCTGTCAGGAATGGGAAAGGAAAAAGGACTTTTTCTTACCAAAATAATTCATCAAGCAGTAATTACTGTAAACGAAAAGGGCAGTGAAGCCTCGGCTGCAACGGCAGCCATTTCCGGTCGAACCTTCTTACCTGTTGTGAAATTGAATCGCCCTTTTACGTTTTTGATAAGAGACAGACATTCTGGCCTTATCATTTTTATTGGTAAACTCAGCAGACCATAGATTATTAGTTGTCATGTAGAGAAATGACCCAAGCGTTGTAAATGCGGTGTAAAGCCGTTATCTTTCTTTCTGTTGATCTATCTATCTACCTACCTGCCTACCTACCTACCTACCTACCTATCTATCTATCTATCTATCTATCTATCTATCTATCTATCTATCTATCTATCT
>JANTCA010000923.1:0-12356 GCA_024741275.1 Chironex yamaguchii
AATACAGTTAATGTTGTACGTTTATACTTCCATTATTAATCCCGCTGTCCCTACATTTGCCAGGAGAAAACAGTGTGAAATTATATGTGTAATTATATAAAAAGGTATCTTTGTATTCTCAAAGCAATTCAAATATATGGCAATGACGTTTTAAAAAAATTAATATTATTCGTTAAATGGTTTGTCTTAGATATGTAAATAAAATCAGATGGCATTGTTTTAATACCAAAGTTGCTAGCGGTAATATAGTCGGAACCTTTAATTTAGAAAAAAGAAACTACAAAGACATACTCGTCGATTGATACAAGGAATCCAAAGAACAAATATTAAGTTATGATTGTAGCCACCGTTGCGTCGAACCCGGGTTTCACTGCTGACGCCTTTTTTTACTGAGTCCAGCTGCAACACAACTCCGATATACTTTCAAGTTGCAAAAATGAAGTACTCAGGAGGATTCGCTCTTAACCATTAGCTGGCATTGAGGATCACTTTTGCTGCATCTCTATTAACATACAAATAGCATTTACTAAGACAGTCCCCATCTTTGAGAAGAAAAATCCATCTCCACACGATTTTCAGGCAGCAACTGACAGATCATCATGAAAAGAAGTATGAAAACTACTTTTAGTGCGGACCTTTAGTCCGGTAAAGTAAGAATACTACAAGCATAGGCAAGGAGACTATTCTTATCTCATACTGGTCCTCTTCACAAAACATACCAAACTCAATTTCTGAGCAGTTATCTCTCTTAAGCTGAGCCATTGTTTAAAGATACCACTCGTTAAATGTCAGTTAGGTGACTAAAGTGGAGAGTCATTAAACCATGTGAACAAGCGATAATCTTGCTGCCTTTGTAGGTTGCTCTATTAGTTTGTTCTGGGTGAAACCACTCAGGTTCCGTTCACACTGCTCCGTTTTCAATCGAAAGCGGAGCAGTCATCCGTGTTTGCCTTGCGTTCACACTGCTCCGTTTTCAATCGAAAGCGGAGCACACATCCGTGTTTGCCTTGCGTTCACACTGCTCCAATCTGAAAACGGAGCTTTTCGAATACGATGATGAATACGAATACACTTAAATACGGTGCGTATTGAATATGTTCCATTTTCAGTGTCAACACGAAAAACGGAGTCATTGCAATAAGCCAATAATTGAACAATTCAATTGCTGAATAGTCTGTTTCAAAGTGTTGCTACACGCAGTGTTTTCGCTGGAGTGTGAACACATCGTATTCACATCGTATTTATTTGAAAGCAGAGCAGTGTGAAAGCAGTCTGTTTCTACGGACAAAAACGGAGAGAATCGAATATGAAGCAGTGTGAAAGTGAGCTCGGGTACTTTGCAGCCCTGGCATGGGTTGCCAAGTGCTATGAAATGCTAAGTTTCTTGTAAAATGCTCAGCCCAGAGAAATTTTCATCATGTACCACAGTTTATGCTCGTTTTCTTCATCCATCTTCCTACTCATTTTCCAACAGATATACTCAGCTCTTGCACCTATGAAACTTTCATGTCGTTAAGTCTTATGGAATAAGTTGTGCCTATGCTAGCAAGTTAATTGTCCAAACAAGCGCGCTTTAGTTCTAAGCCTGTAATTAATCCTTTCACAAAGTGATGGATGTCTGGGACCATTTTAGGCTCGTTAGTAGCCTACGGCCTCCCTTACCTTGGAGTACAAAAGCGGAGCTGTGCCTGGCTAAGTACAGCTGGCAGTATTATCGTTGAAGCCTCGAAAAAGCGCTCTCAATATTTCGCGGAACAGCGCTCAACAGGGTGATAAAACGCTCTCAACATTTCACTGAACATCGCTCAACATTTGTAGACTCACTAATAAGAATAAGGGCAATAACGAGGCTTGAGCGAGGTATTGTAAAGACCATAGAGCATAAGATGCTCAATGATCAGCATGAGAGGAATAGGTACATTTGCGTGCAAAATTCAATAAGACTCAGGCATACAATACTCACTGACCAGAGTAACGGCAAGAGTGATATTTGAGTGAGGTATTCTGCAGAAAATGTAGCATACTCTACTCACTGAGAAAAAATGAGTTTTCATTGGGGTATTTTATACGAAACAGAGCATGCCACACTCACCGACCAGAATGAAGGCACGAGAGATTTCAGTAAAGCACTCCATAGAAAATGGACCGTACTCTACCGATTAAAAAGAATGATAGCAAAATTGAGCTTCCATTGGGGTATTCTGTAGGAAAGATAGCACAGTATGCCCTACTTACTGAGGAGAATGCAGGCAAGAGTGAGATTTGAATGAGGTATTCTGTAGGAAATATGACATCCCATATTTGCAAACCCTAATGAAGGAAATAATGTGAATTGACGGAAATATTCCGCAGCAAATGAACCATACCACTCTCATCGACCATAATGAAGGCAATAGTGAAATTTGAGTGAGGTTTTCTACAGGACATGAAGCATGTTATACTCAGTGATAAGAATGACGGGAAAGTAAGTTTTCAATTTCGGATTGTATAGCAAATATAGAATCCCATAGTTAGTGACCAGAATGAAGGCAGGTGAAACTTTAGAAAAACATTCCATAGAAAATGTACCATACACTACTCACTGAAAAGAATAATGGTAAAAGTGACTTTTCAGTGGGGCATTCTATAGGAAATATAGCATGACACACTCACTGACCAGACGGAAGGCAAGAGTGAGACCAGAGTGGCGTATTCTGTATAAAATATAGCATTCATTACTCACTAACCAGAATGAAGAGCGAGAGCGTTATTTGGGTGAGGTATATCATAGGAAGTGTGGCACGCCATATTTACGTAGCAGAATGAAGGCAAGAGTGAGATTTGATTGGGGTATCCTATAGAAATATATCATGATATACTCACCGTCCAGAATGAAGGCAAGAGTGAGATTTGATTGGGGTATCCTATAGAAATATATCATGATATACTCACCGTCCAGAATGAAGGCAAGAGTGAGATTTGAACGGGATATTCTATAGAAATGTAGCATGCAATAGTCACTGACCAGACCGAAAGGAAGACTGAAATTCGAGTGTAGAATTCTAGAATTCTAGAATTCTAGAATTATATATCATACTCTACTCACGGTCCAGGCTGACAGCAAGAGAGAGATTTGAGTGGGTTTTTCCATAGCAAATGTAGGATACCGTACTCACTGACCATAATGAAGGCAAGAGCGGGATTTGAGTGGGGTGTCCTATAAGACGGATAGCATGCAATAGTCATTTACGAGAATGAAGGCAAGAGCGGGATTTGGGTGGGTTCAGTTCAGTTCATATATAGCTAAAATTCCCTGCATACAATTTATTCATTCTAAAACTACAAACAAACAATTTACTGAAGTAATGTTGATAGAGAAAAATTAATACAATAATACAAGGAAATTAACACAATATATAAGTATATGAATAATTAAATATATTGTATGCAGGAAATTACTTAAAGGAGGAGCTCTCCCAATAGGTAAACTGATCGAGAAGTAAGCCCCTCCCCACCACTACTCTAAGATATTAGGTAAATTTATTTGAATTGTTTAGATTTCATTACCACTTTGATTTATCAAGAGACCTAGTTCAATAAATAAATTTTCAGTTTTGATTTAAATGACGTTTTGAATGGAACAGTTCGAATTTCATGGGGCAATGTATTCCAGAGTTTAGCACGAAGATAGCGAATTGAATTTACACCGTATTGAAGACTGTTTCCTCGGAAAATATATAAGTCACCTCGACTAGCCTGTCTTCTGGAATATTGATGAACAGAAGAGCTGATTAAGAAAAAGTCATGAAAGCAGCTAGGTGAGGTTATATTAACAGAATCAAGAACAAAAGTAAATAGATGGAGTTCAAGAATCTTGGAAATTGTAAACAGTTTAAGATCCCTAAAGATTGCAAGAGATGGGACATGCGAGGCTTAAGTGAGATAGCTCTGAAAGCTTTTGATACCATATTGTAAGAAGGACAGGAACAAAGCATTGTAGAGGCAAATTAAAACATCTAATGGGAGTATGTGCCTAATCATGAAGAAGATTCCACATGTTTTAGCTAGTTCTTGGAGAGTTTACTGAGATGCTGTTTCCAGCTTAGATGCTCATCCAGAAGGACACCTAAAAACTTAACAAACTTAACTCTTTTAATATGTTTCTTTCCTTTTTCACGTGTGCTTTAAATGGAATATTGACATATGGAGACTGAAAGATAATATAGTTAATTTTATCAATGTTTAATGATAGTTTGTTGGCATCAAACAATTTCTTTACTGATATCAGCTCTTTATTCACTATTTTAATCAAATCGGAGAAATCTTTAGATTCATAGCAGATATTTGTATCATCAGCAAAGAGGTAAAAAATAATTTTCTTAGAAACATTCGTTAGATCATTTATGTATATGGGAAAATGAAATGAGCCCAGTACAGAACCTTGTGGTACACCACAAGTAACCGTACATAAATTAGAATTACTGCCATTAACAGAAACATGTTGTTTTCTATTAGAAAGATATGATTTAAACCACTCGAGAGCCCACCCACAAACACTATAGTGTTTACGTTTTGAAAGCAAAATACTATGATTAACTGTGTCGAAAGCCTTTTGTAAATCAATAAATATACCACAACCAAACCTTTTATTATCAAGCGTATCTCTTACAGCTTCTGTCAAACATACAACAGCATAGTCAGTTGAGCAGGTTTTTTGAAATCCAAATTGTAAAGAGTAAAGAACTTTATGTATTTTAAGAAATCTACAGAATCGTCTATACATTAGTCTCTCAAATATTTTGCTGAAGATAGATAAGAGAGAAATAGGCCTAAAATGAGATGGCAGCTCAGAATTTGCTTTTTCAAACAAACATATCACCTGAGCAATTTTAAGTTTGTTAGTGAAATACCAGACTGGAAGGATTGATTTACAAGAATTTCAAGAAGAGTGCTCAATTATTTTAAGTAATTTTATTGGTATGCTATTAGGACCTACAGATTTAGAAGGGTTTAAAATGTTGATAAGATCATTAACTTCTATAAAAGCAACGGGGGTAAGGAAAAATGAACTGCGAATTCTATTTGATAAATAATCAAGAGGAGACTTTGAAGACTTTGGGATTGTCTTATTTATATTGTCAGAAATATTTACAAAAAAATCATTTGAGATATTTGACATTTTAGAAGGATCTGATGTTACATTCCCATCTTTGCCTTTGCTTTTGTTAATTGAAAAAGAAGTGGAAGACTTATTAGAAATTATTTACTTGATACCAGATACCATTATTTACTTGATATACATTTTTTTCAAATTTTGACTATTAGTAGAAAAATAATTTTGAAAGTACCTTCCTTTACTTTCTTTTAATTCATTAGATATACGATTTCTAAACTTCTCATACAACCTGAGGTTATCAGAGGTATGCTGTTTCTTTAGTTTAAGAATGCGATACTCACCGTCCAGAATGAAGGCAAGAGTCACATTTGACTGGGATATTCTATAGGAAATGAAGAATACCATACTCACGGACCAGAATGAAGGAACGAGTGATTTCAGACAAAAAGCATTCCATAGTGAATGCACCCTACTCTACGAATTGAAAAGTATGATGGCTAGAGTGATGTTTGAAATGAATTCGGAACTAGGGAAAATAAAATCTATTCTCCTTGAAAACAGGTATCCAGAGGATATTGTTTCTAGAATTCTTTGAGAAAAGAGCACTGATTTTGCAACCGAAAAATCTTTTCGGCCTCTAAAAAAGTCTTGTATACTTTAAACTTCCTTGGCTAGGCAATGTTTCTGTCCGCATAGAAACACAGATTAAGAAAGCTGTAGTTACGTTCTTCTCTGCCGTTAATCCAAGAATTGTGTTCACGACCAGGAAGATCCTACCATCCATTCACAAGGATCGTGTACCTGCCACACAAAAAGCTTAGTAGTATATGAATTTTTGTACCGATGTAGTCTATGGGAAATAAAGCATACCATGCTCTTTGACCAGAATGAAGGCAAGAGTGAGATTGGATGGGGTGTTCTGTAGAGAATGTGTCTGGGATACTCGCGGAGGCTAGCGTGATATTTTAGTCGGGTATTGCGTAGGAAATCCGGCATGCCATACTCAATTACCGGAATGAAGGCAAAAGTGAGATTTGAGTGTGGTATACTATGGGAAGTATATCGTTCCCTGCTTATTGACAAGGAGGACAGGAGTGGGATCTGATCGATGAATTCCATAGTTACTGAAGAATATCGTACTCAGTGACCATATTGTAGGCAAGAGGGAGAATTATGTGCTGTGTCCTGTAGGAAATATGGCATGTCTAACTCACGGACTAGAAGGAGGGCAAGTGTGAGATTTGAGTTGGTTGTTCTATAGGAAATATATATTGCCATACTCACTCAGCAGTATCAAGGCAAGATTAGAGTTGTGTGAGGTACACTGTAGGAAATATGGCATGTCATATGCACTGACCAGAATTAATTCAAGAGTGAGATACGAGTGAGGTAAACTCCACGAAATATGGGCACGACATACTCACTGACAAGAATGAAAGCAAGAGTGAGATTTGAGTGGGGTAACCTATGGGAAATATGGTATGAGATAGCCACTGACTGAATGGAGGAAAAAGTAAGATTTGAATGGAGTAATCTGTCAGAAGTATTGCATGCGTTTCTCACTGACCAGTATGAGCTCAAGACTGAGATTCGTGGGAGGTATTCATAAGAATATGAAAAAATGCAGTATTCAAGAACAAGAATGAATGCAAGTGTGAGATTCAAGTGAGATACACCATAGAAAATATAGCTTGGCATACTCACTGACCAAAATGAAGACAAGATTGAGATTAGAGTGAAGTATCCTAGCGGAAATATAGCCTGCCATTCTCACTGACCAGAATGAAGGCAAGGATGATATCTGATCGAGGAACTTCATAGGAAGTCTAGAATGCCGTATTCACTTACCAGAATACAGCCAAGAGTGATATTTGAGTTTGGTATACCATAGGGAATATGTCATGCAATGCTCACGGAACTGAAGGAGTGCAGGACTGAGATCTTAGTGAGGTATTCCGTAGCAAATACCGCATGCTATACTCACGGACAAGAATGAAGGCCATAGTGAGTTTTGAGTGAGGTACACTACGGGAAATATACTCGCCTACTCACTGACCAGAATGAAGGTCAGAGTGAGTTTTGAGTGAGGTATGCTACGGGAAATATAGCATGGCATACTCACTGACCAGGAGGGCAATAGTGAGATCTGATCGAGGAATTCCAAAGGAACTGTATAATGCCGTACTCACTGACTATAATTTTGCCAAGAGTGATATTTGAGTTCGGTATCCTGTAGGAAATATTTCATGCCATGCTCACTGATCTGTATGGATCCCTTTGCTTGCTTTTCCATATGGTTGGAATTTGGATACGGCTAGTGATGATTGTAGATTGCCGATGCTCGTGTTTCAGCCTGGGCGAAGAGTTTCTGCCAGAACTAGTGATGACCGACGCAAGCCAGGTAATCCTGCTCGTAAGGTAGTGCAGCTTAGTTTCGCTGATCCCAGACGCCTTATGGCATTCTGCATCATACTTAAACTGGGTACCGATTCAGTCTTGTATAAGACTTCCGCCATCAGCTCAAAGCGCGGCCCCTTCAAAATTAGCTCTTCCCCCTTTGTCAGCAGTCGCAGCGACCCTCTCCGAAGCCGGGACCGTCGGTCACTAGATGTCAGCATCTTTGAATGGTACTGGTTGCCAGTTGCACCTCTGCGTCTATACCCAGTAACAGGGGCGAGATTTGGAGACGAAAACCCACGTAGGCGTGGTTCTTGGCAGTGGTGACGCCACGGTAAAACAACTACGGAAACAACACATGACAAAATGACAATTTTTAATTCTACAACCACTGTTACCGCAAACGGGGCAGTCGATGCGCCGGTGGTAATGGTAGGTGACAACACGACTACTGTCGCTCGTCAACCCAAAACGTAACATCAGAATAGCAAACTGGAATGTGCGAACCTCGTCTGGACGGCTGAATACACTGGCGGATGAGTTTGTTCGGTACAACATTGATTTGGCTGTGATTATAGAGGCAAGAATACCAGGTATAGGGGATATGCTGGTGGAAGCCTCTGACGGCGCAATGTTTTCAAGGCGTTTTACTCGGGTGGAAAGCTCAAGGAACGCGGAGTTTCATTCATTTTGCACGGCAAATACTGTGATGCTGTCATCAAGTTAAAACCTGTTAGCAATCGTATAGCAGTGATGCAGCTGGCTGGAATGATTACGATGAATGTTTATGCGCATACATGTGAATGCCGCGACGAAGACAACGATGAGTATTATTTTGCATTGCAATCTGTCTTGCATAACTTCTAAAGGGGAGATATAACGATGGTTGTCAGTGATTTAAATGCTGAAACAGGATTGAGTCGAGATGACATTACAACGATTTTGGGCCCTTTGGCACCGGTGCTATCAAAATAACTGCATCTACCTGCTGTCTTTTGCCTGCCCTAATAATCTGGTCCTTGCTAATACCTGGTTTAGGCATAAGCTTGTACACAGGCAGACATGGGAGTGCAAAACCGGGAAGTGTTCCAAGAAAATAGACTATTTTATGATTTCCAAAAGGTTCAAGTTGGCTGTTCACAATGTGAGAGTGATGACTCAGACCATCACATGGTATTGGCGAAAATGAAACTGAATCTATGAAAGTGTAAACAAATGCGCTTTTATCCAAGCCGAGATGTCAATATGCTGAGTCAGCCAGACACGCAAAGGCATTTCCAAGTGGAACTGCACAATAGCTTCTTGGTGCTTATGCATATTGGTGAAACAGAATCTCAGTGAACCAATCTGAAAATTGCTATTATCAAAGCGGCAAGGGTGTTGTGTCCACCAGTGCATTTGTGGAAAAAGGGTGGATTTGTGACCGCGCACTCAAACTGGTTGACAGACGGAAGCTGGCTGTGCGAGATCGGACACATGTCTCAGGAATTTGCTGAATAAACAGATCTGTACTGGTTTATAGCAGGACAAAGATGCTTGCTTCTGTAACGATGCCAATATTATGGAGCAGGCAGTGATGAGGCATGATTACTGAGCACTGTACAACACACTGTGCTCTTTGACACGGCAGCACCAGTGTGTCAGTGAAACCATCAGATCAGGTAATGGTGAACCAATAATGGAAAATGCAGAATTAGTTGAGCACTGGGCCTGCTACCGACCAGGAATTGTTGGACCCTGATAATGTTGATGACGAATTAATTCTACAGTTAGATGTTTCTCCAAGTCTGGAGGAGGTAGGGCACGCAATAAACAGTATGAAATCAAGCAAGGTGTTTGGAGTGCATGATGTCACAGCTGAGGCTCTGAAAGCTGGTGGTACACTGGTAAACAAAAAACTGCACCAACTCCTGAATGTTGTTTGGGAGTCCAATATTATTCTCCAAGATTTGAAGGACTCGATAATCATACCAGTATATAATAACGGTGTGAAAAATGAATGTTCCAATTGTCACAGCATTAGTTTGCTGTCGATTGCTGGGAAAGTCCTGACAACTATCATACGGGCTCAGATTGCTGGCCATTATGAAGCTAATATCCGTGAGGAGAAAGCGGTTTTCTGATGTGGCAGAGGTTGCATCGACCATATTTTTGCTTTATCAAAGTTTTGAGTAATGCATTCACAATGGGCAGCCTCTCTGCGTACTTTTCATCGACCTTGCAGCAGCCTTTGATTTGGGTCATCAAAAATCTATGTGGGCTGAGATTAGGATCAGCAGTGTCCCAACAAAGACTTTGCTATGGACTCAGGGGTAAAACATCGTTGCATTATCTCGCCCTGTTTGTTCAGCATCCTTCTTGACTGGGTTCTTGCAAAAGCTGTGCATGGAAAACAAGGAGTCCTAGTTGGCGAAGGTGTCAGAGTGACCGATGTCATCCATGCTGATCATCCTGCATATCGTGGAGAAACTGAACAAGAAGTGCAGCAATATATTGACAGCAATATATTGACAGCTTAAACTTGGTGGCCAGTCTAGAGTCCCTAAGCTGGTATTCTGGAGTCAGTGTCAGGGTTGGACAATACAGCAATCTTTGCCGAGACTATCGTGGAGGAAACATCTTGTCACTGATATGGAATTTTCCGGGCTGCTCCATGTAAACAATCAGGATCCGGTGGATGCAGCGAGCCACATTGTATCTAACCAACTTCAGTGGCGGGATTTTGTCAGGGACCTGTGTGCTGCCTACGACAACCGGACTGGTTCATCGTGCTAAGTCTAAGTTTAAGTCCAGATGGCGACCACGGTTGAGATCTGAGTGAAACCTTACATAGGAACTGCTGGATGCCGCACATACTAACCATTATTTAGGCAAAAGTGAGATTTGAGTAGGGTACTGTGGCTCTATTGCCTCTTGTGCCATAACTGTAGTTGACTCTTCCACAATACGACGCAAAATTAGAAATGGTAGTTCCTTGCAAACACTTGAAAATCCGGTTTAATTTCTGGCTTAATATCGTCATATACCCACGTTTTTGAACAAACAATAGATGATGATGAATCATTTTAATCGCTCTTGCTTGAAGGTTTTCGAATTTTTTGTCCATTATGACTGAGATATTTATAGTCGGAGTTGAACAGTACAGCATATTAGGCAATAAAATTGTTTGGTATATTGATTCAGCTGCATGACTCGTCAGTGTTTGGATCATTCTTTTCAAAAGGTTAATTCGTGCTGCAGCACTATTTTAAGTCTTTTGTAAATGCCTTTTCATATTCAGGCTAGGGTCCAAAAGCACTCAAAGATACTTGTAACTATTCACAAAGTGTATCAAATGATCATTCATCCAGGTCTTTAAGTCATTTTGGCAGTACTTAAAAACATGGCTTCCGTTTATCCTCTTTCAAATTTATGATAATCCTGTTGTTCTCTAAGCGATGTTTGCCATATCACTTATCAAAGCTTCCTCCATCCCACTAATGATTTTATGAGACACGTATATGATAGTGTCATCAGCATACATTTGGATGTAACATTCTTTGACAAGTTTCGTTAGATCATTAATTTGTACAAGGAACAATAGAGCCCCAGAATTGAGCCCTGAGGTACTCCATATTCGAATAACTGGAATGAAGATCAGGAATTGCCACATTGAACAAACTGGTGTCGATCAAGTAGAAAGCATTTGAGCCAGAAACGTTCTGCACCACTGATACCATAACAGGGAGGTTTTTTCAGTATTACCGAATGGTCAACACTGTCAAATGCTTTTTGTGAATCAACAAACACCGCACCTGTTAATTTCCCATGATCCATTTCTCGTCAAATATTGTCTGTGAACAGTGTGATAGTTCTGTATTTTGTCTCTTCCTCAAGCCAAATTGACATGATATTAACATTTTACTATTTTCTAGATAGTCAGATAATTGTTCGTACACAACTCTTTCTAATATTTTGAATAAAACAGGTAACACTGATGACAAATGTCAGGCAAAGCTTTATTTGCAGACTTATGAAGTGGAATAACTTTTGCGATCTCCAGTTTATTTGGAACTAAAGAAGTTTTAAGTGATACATTTATGATGTGTGTCAAAGGCTTTGCAATGATGTTTGCACAATCTCTTAATAGTCTTGGTATAAGGTTATCGTGTCCAGGAGATTGTGTCGATTTTAGATGAGCAAGGTGCCTTCGGACTCTTTCCATTCAAGTTGATTGAAACTTAAAAGCTGGTGTTTCCTGGCTTAACATATCGCCATTTTGTCAAGTAAAAATTGATGGTAGGTTGCTGCACAGCCTTTCGGAGCAAGTTGTAAAATAGTCGCAAAATAAAAGAGCTATGTCTTCTTTGGTAGTTTCCTGTTTCCCATTCACTTCGGGTACAGATACACCTATAGAAGAGGTGTCCTTAGACGGGTATAGTTTTTTAGTCAGGTTCCAAAATTGTTTAGGATTCTTGCTATTTTCTTCAATCAGATTTTTGTTAGAAGCAGCCTTGCTCTTCCTACTACATGAGTTTATTTTGTTTCGATATTCCCTATACAATTTCCAGTCATTCTCATTTTCACTTTTTTTGAGCTTTTGTTAGATGGTAATCTTTTGACTTTATCAATTTTAAGATCTCTGGGGCTCTCCAGGGACAATGCAAGTGACGACCTTTTTCTTTGCTACTGGAGCATGTTTATGAAAGACCTTAGCCAGGATACATTGAAAAGCATTAAGCAATTTCTGCATCTTGGGACTTAAGAACCTGATTCCATGAGGCTTCTCTGAGGTCTTTGTTTAGACTTTCTTTCTCGTAGTTCTTGTAATTCCTGCATGTTATTACGCGAGGTGGGGGGGGGGGGAACTAAATCTAAAGCTATT
>JANTCA010000924.1:0-12354 GCA_024741275.1 Chironex yamaguchii
AATCATTACAGGAGTGACTCATGTTAAATTTTATGGCAAATGGTGCTACTCTGTCGTATAAACAAATAAACAAACATCAAATTCTTGACATATCGCAAAGGAATTGAAAAACTGTTACTTATAACCTGCCTGATGTGCCTAGCTAACAAAGGTAACGGGATCAATAAAATTCAAAAAAAAAAGAACATCTCTTACTTCAGACCAAGTAAAGGTATATCTGGCGGAATTGCCTGTTTTCCTTTCCCTACTTTATGTTCACCTAGAAAAACGTGGTCCGTGATAAATCATTTCAAAATTACAACATAAGATCTCTCGAAATCCTAGTCAACCATAGTTCAGAAGGGACCTATTCAGACATTGGTTTCTTACCATAAAAGGCAGAGCGATACGATTTATCAGCATGTGGATGTGCCAATCGTTTAACATGATTACCATACCAACTTTATTTTTTATAAGTGAAGTTCCAATGAAACATTTACGCGTGTTATGACCCAAAAGAAAACTAGGGAGCCAGACTCTTTCGTTAAAGATTTTCTTCACTCACTGTTACATATTAACAGTAAAACCTGAATACTGCAGCCCAACAAACAATTCAACAGGAGTAAAAATACATCAAGTTGAACGCATATTTTAACGAACTATTCACCAAAGGACCAACATGACAACCATCCATCTACCTACTAAACTATGAAAATGCCTATCTATGACCATCTACCTATCAACAGACTTACCTTCCTTTCTACCTTACATTCCTATCTACCTACCTACCTAACTACCTACCTGCCTACTTATCTTTCTAAGTCGCTGCCTCCCTTGCTACCCAGCTAGGTTTCTACCCTCCACCACCCATATGCCTATCAACATACCTATCAGTTTATCAACCTACCTGCCTACCTACCTACCTACCAACAAGGTTGCCTTGGTACCTACCTACAACATACCGATATACATATCTATTAATTTGTCTGCATGTTTTAACGTCTCAGTATTAATCTCGTCATATTCCTCCAATAACGTCCTCCTGAGCCATGGTAGTTCACAGAATTTACACGATACTTCAAACCTATGATAGCGTAACTATCACACTACTTTGATTATCAACTTGCGACAAATGTTTTACCTGACTTTAGTAGATATGTCACCATCCCTGTAAGCATCGGATCTGGATTCAAATTATAAATGTGAGGAGTGCAATTCCTCTCTTCTACCTTCTTCCTTTCCGCTTCATCTCTTTCCTATTTGTGAAAAGTACAATGAAGTAAACGTGGGTTAGCGGATCAGATTCACAGTTTCGGGGACTGGCAAGATTCCTATCAGATTTCAGTTATTTACTCCGATGCGATCCGTTCATGATTATTGAAATTCCGATTCAATCTGTTAATATCACATTGTTAATGTCACATCAATAGAATTTCGTAAACCAAACCATGTAAAACCTTTCCTGATAAATAAGAACTAGCATCGTTTACATTCCATTCTTTCTTAATTTTCCCGGGTCAATCAGACACAAGATCCGATACAAGCCGGATCACTTTGAATCCAATCTGATCCGAAGGCACAATTTTCCTTTACAAATCTAATTTAAATTCGATCGGAAGAATTGAATTTGAAGTCCGATTCGCACACTTTTAGCCCTAACGTCACAAGTGCACGCCACTTGCAGTTAAAATATATTCTAGAACAAGAAAACTTATACTATAAACAACGATGTTTGTTAATATTGTTGCTGAGATAAATCAATGGTCCATGTTAAGTCATCTTCGTGATATATAAATGTGTAATCAATAGCAAAAAAATAAGTAACTTATATAGTGTAAATAATGTGTAGAATTATCCAAGTTATTATCATAACGTCAGACGTGAGTATTCTTGGATTTGGAAGCAGGATTCACAAAATGCACAATTAAGTGCAAGTACATTTGCAATAATCAAACATTCGCGCATATAAACAATTAGAAAAAATATACTACAGAAACCAGAGGGATGCGGACACACATTAATTAAGTGGTAAATAACAAATTAACGTATTGTTAAATGAAGAAGTGCAAATGATAAACTTGAGTACAACCAACATTTCAGGGACATGAATTTACTTGTCCTTAACATAGACCATACATGCATGCCAGACATTTGAAGCAACTATAAGTATATGGAATGATTTGGTACACAAGAAGATGAAGACCCTCTAACGAAACTGGAGGTAATGCTTATCTTCCGTTTGCTACGGCATTCGCAATAAAGATGGGAGCCACTCTTACCCCGTATTTAACTTTCTGACCTATGCCCGAGCTGGTACTCATTTAATCGACCTTGGCAGGATGGAAGGGTGGGTGAACCTCGGCACCTACGTAAGGAATCAAACCTAGTCTTTCTCTTTTAAAAGCAAGACCAACAGAACTGGGTCATTGTGCCATAACAAGTTATAACTACAAGGCAACCGAAGCAACCCTTAAAATCTTACCTTGTTCTTTCTCTCTGCTTCAGCTAACCGTTCTTCCCATTTCTGCTGCATTTCAGATTGCATGCGATTGTTTTCTTCAAGCTGAAAATGAAAGGCATGTGCGAACAGTAAAAGAAACAAACTCGTCGACCGGAAAGGTAGGAGGGCAATTAAATAAGGGTACATTTCATAGGGAGGGGTTGCAAGGATATGCTCAACTATAGCTTTCAGCAACACCTTGTACTGTAAATATTCCTTAGTAACATATACTCTACATTTCAGTAGACATTTTAATAATCCAAGTCGCAGTCACTTTAAGTAAGTGTTTTTTTGTTATTTTATTTGTAGTCTTCTGCATCCGCATTAGTCTTTGAAACACATCCCAAGCTTTGAAACACATCCGTAGCTCCTGTTTGGCTGCATGTTTAACGATCTGTAGTTGTGTTCCTACATTGAAACAAGTTGGCTCTTACTTGCTTATACGTTCTTTAAAAGTATTGTATTTTTGGATATATGAATGATCTATCTTATAGCAAAGTTTAAGTGACACGTTCGGTAATCACAGTTTCGAAAGGGAACCGTATCTTGAAACTTCAAGAGCCGGAAAAGTGAATCGGTCTGGCTCTTCACCCTAAAAACAATATTTGAATTTCAAATCAGTCATACAGGCTAAATCAGCAATAGATTGCCAAATAATTATGCTATCATCTGTTGCCTTACTTAACCTCCATCACATAAATTTCTTCGTAATTTCGCTAAGCTTCTTTCTATTTATTTGGTATGTTTACTGTGATCAAAATAAATACTCTGCTCGGATTTCCTTCTCTGTAGTTCTTACAAATCAATTAATTGACTAATTAATAGTTAATTGATTAATAAATAAATTTGCTTAATTAATTTATTTTTTCGGCAAAAAGAAGTATAACTTCATAATGATGCAAAGTATTGATGTACATACTCGTGCTTGTAACTCCTCTTCCACTTTTTTCCGAATTTCTATAAAATGAAGTCACAAAATATCACGATTCACAAATCCCTGACATCTTTAAAACCATGAAAATAAGGGCTCAAAAATGTCTATTTTAATTAAGACACGTTCAGAATTAAACCAGAATCAAAGCAACAAACACATAGATTAACGGACAGGTGGACCAACAAGGGGAATGAAAAAATTAAGGAGGGACGAACGAGGAGACGAAGCGGTGTACTGATGGATAAATAGATCGATGGATGGATGGATGGATGGATGACAGAAGAGAGACAAGGATGAAATGCCAAGGAATAAGGGGAGAGGAAGAGGACAGGAGAGAGGGACGAAGGAAGGGCAAAATGGAAGGAAGAATGAAAGGAGAAATGGCTCGAGAGATGGAAGGACGGATGAGTGAGTGGATGGGTGTAGAGATACAGAGTCCGACGGATAGCGAATACTTAAATATGTAGGTACATGGCCCCCAAACGCATCTACTTTCACTGCAGTTCAGTCATCGCAATTTACATGACAGAACGAGATTCACTTTCTATATCACTTTTACAAGAGTCAAATCGAGTTGTCTTATTTCTACCATAGCAGAAATAGCGTCCATTGGGCATATACTTTAGAGATACAGCTACCTGGCCATGACATAATAGAGTCTGTTAATACTTTAGTGAATGCAAATCTCTGTCCCTTGCGAAAGCTTTTTTTCCCGACTTTATGCTCCCTATCACTTACTCAAATATTACATGACAACGACAACTTACCCTCTTCAGACAAACCATCATTATCATCTTCGTCATCATCATCGTCGTCGTCGTCATCCTCGCCTTCCTTCTTTTGCTTTTCATCAATTTTTCCTACTTTTTCACCAGATCCTGACTTTTCTAATAGTGCTTTCAGACGTTCATTCTCCTCCTGAAGGTCACGGATTAACTTTTCTGTTGGATCTTCGTTAACAGTTGCCTTGGTCTTAATTTGTTTTGCTCTGTCGGCTAAAAAATGTACGGATAACCGGTAAAACATCGAAAATGCCAACGATACATGGAAGTAGACTGGACAATAAATATAATGCTCAGAGGGTTTGCAGGCCTGTGACTTAAGTATCGCCGCAGATATGAATGACAAACGAGAAACAAACTATGAAGATTATCAACTAAATTTGCCTTGAAGCTTTTGACATGGCAATAAACAATCTATGTAATAACAACCTAAAAACCTAATACTCGGGCAGCAAAAAAGAACTGAACTAAACAGCTCTTAATGATACTGAATGTCATACTATTCAAGATTAATTCCCTAATTTAGCTACAAAAGTTGAACATTTGCTGCATCTGAAGTTAAAGTCTGGATTAAGCCAGAGAAACCGTGGAAAATTTCTTTCACGAATTTTGTCTCAATCTACAACACACGTTACAGTGAGATTCTTAAGTATAGCTATGCTCTGACCTTTTATAAAATTTAATTTAAATAAAACTCACTACCGTAAACATTGAGCAATCCATAATTAGACTAGAAGACTGTCTTTGATCCTGTAGCATGTAAGTTATAATACACAGAGGAATTTAACATTAAAATTTGAAACATCTTAGGGTGAACTGAGACTTGAGGTGTTACTTTGCATGATAACAACCTCTTGGTTAAAAATGTTAAAACAAGAACTGAATCATTACCGTAACGAAGAGTTGACAGGGTCTCGTCGTAATTAATGTCAGCAGGACTGAGGGCGGCGATCTGGGACGAGAAAAAATCGTTACCGTTTACAGGGACTAAGGCTAAGACCCCTATAAGCATCGGGCTTGTCATATTTACGGACAAACCAACCACGAAAGTCAAAAGTTACATTGAAAAGTTTAAGCTCAAACCAGTCAGCCAGTAGATGATCCACCAGAAATTGCTAGGATTGGTACACTGAAAGACAACTATTATCACCGATATGTCAAATAACAATTTAGTGATCAAAACAACACCAGTTTGTGCTTCTACCCTGTCGCGCGCCGTTACCACTCAATAACCAGCTCACCACGAAGCAAATAATAAAATTGTCAGAAGCGATGGTGTTCATCAATTTTTGATCTCGTGTCAACCACGGATAACTCGACATAGATCCGACTTGTACAGCAACAATTCCTGTTCGTTAATTCTAAGCCTACCTCCACTTTGAGTTTACAATTGGCACAGTGAAAAGCAAGATGTGTGCTACTACTTTGTACACTGTTCCATAAAGACAAGAAATTATCAGAGGCTTAGTATTCTTCTTAGTCTCTTGTGAAGGTTGACGTTGTTCTTAACTATTCGTGTTTTGAGTAGTATCATATTTTCCTTATTTCTTGGTAACTACTGTTTCCTTTCCCTTTACATTAAAAATCTTAATGAGCCCAAATAAAATTCAAATCAATTTACAAATCGAAAATTAAAACGATGCTACTGTCTATCTTTAGTGTCTGTTGTGTCTATATCTAGCGTGTTCAGTGAGAAAAGTCGGAAACAGTATTAAATAATAGCCTACTGAAGTTAATAAAAGTAATCAATCAGCATTGCCCGACTCCCTTCTTAATCAATGTCGTTTTTGACTATAATCAATGCACTTGTCTGCTCAGTACATTTCAGTCTCAAGGTGGCTTTTGTTTTCCTTCTCTGACGTCTTCCTAAGCTTGATGTTACCTATAAAGTATTTCCACTGAAATCTCAGTGTATAAACTCTGTCCTTACTATAAACTGGGACAAGCAATGAACGATGGCCATAACGTTTGAACAAATGATGACAATTCATCCTTGTAAGTAACTTTATGTGACCTCGCAAACTAGGGTATATTTTTTCACATTCGTTGTATTTTCAAAGATGCTTGTTGCGCAGTGGCGCGTCACTGCAAAAATGGGGGTGCTTGCTTCGCATTCTTTGCTGAATAAACAGAAGTA
Organism: Chironex yamaguchii; assembly: GCA_024741275.1. NCBI lineage: Eukaryota > Metazoa > Cnidaria > Cubozoa > Chirodropida > Chirodropidae > Chironex > Chironex yamaguchii. The sequence goes on from JANTCA010000924.1 coordinate 6,333, forward strand.
AGTTGGAGCAAAATACTCACCATTACTGTTTTGCTGTTACCACCCAAGGCATTCTTTAGAAGTTTCGTCAGCACCGAATCACGGAATGGGACTGCAAAGGAGAATACAGGAACTGATAAATTAAACACGGGACCATACCGTACAATGTACTGATTAAAAGCCCATGATTAAAAACGCACTCAAATAAGGAAGATTCCAACTACAAAGCGAAACGTCTTGCAACAAGACAAATAAGCCAATCGAAACTTTCGGATACTATCACTACAGTGCTTGATCACTAGTTGAATGTGCAAAACTCTTTACCAGTTCAGGAATGCTATCAAAAGAAACAAACAAATATCCGAAAAATTCTATTCTCAAGAACCGACACTCAGTACAACGCGCTTACCTAACTAGTAAGTGTTCACAGACATTCAAGGAACACTATACCAACCATTTATCAGAAAAATATAGCTATGCTACTTTTTGGTTTATAGGGGTTTCACTTTTTCAGTGTCAAGACCTCGCCTGTGTACGATGTATTCTAAAAAATGAGTATTAATAATTTGAATCTTTTGTTTCCAACTTATTATAGAGTGAGATATTAATAACGTCTGTTAGGTCTATTCTTAAATTTCGACCATTCTTGCAAAGACAATTGGAAGACCTCCTATCGACATCTTGACTGGTAAATCTCTCTATGTAATGCGTCTCAATCATTGTAAGCTTGTGTGGCAACGCACAGCCTGAACACATTAATGCCATACTACCTTTTCTTGCGCCATTCGTCTTATGACCTCTCATGTTAGCAAGCGGTGTTGCTAAGCGTATAGGAAACCTAGTGGGCCAAGGGTGCCTTTTGTCGTACAAGGTTTCCTTTATCTTGCAAGAAAAGAGCCGTATCCTGGGATGAGGTCAGTTGATAGGTGTCTTGGGGATGATAAGTAAAGCACAACCGGCGAGCTTTCATTGCATGGGTCGGAGGTATCACAATACCGCCTGCGTACACCTTATCGTTTGCTATGTCTTGATGCTCATGATGATTCAAAGGAAGGTTGTTTGAAATGTGTTTACTTGCCCCAAATACTTGTTGTCAATAATTCGTGTCTTGTTGCCATATACTAAGAAGGGTCGATAAGTCGTCAAAACGGGTCAAACACTATTTCTTTCTTATACCGTAAGAAAATATCTTAATGGTTAAACTCATGTCTCTTTCTCTGAAAACTATTAGCCTGGTTTATATACATATATATTAATACAAACCTACGTTAGACAAATGATTTTACAAACGAAGTCAGTTCAATTCCTAATGCTTATCAAAATGAAAATATGGAGATGGAAATTACCTCTGACTTTCTTTCCTTGGGCTTTGTCTGCCAATGCTGTGGAAAATCAATGATGGCAGATACAGTAAAGAGTATAGCAAAAATAAATAATACAAAAAATTGTGCGGCTTAATTCAATTCTGCTGGAAAACGCACTATTCGTCCCAATCCCCATCAATGGGCAGTCGCAGACTATGATAGTCATACGCCCGCAAATTACACTTCACGAGCAATAATTTTCGGGTAATAGACGAGTGCGATTTCCATAGATAGACTGAGGTAACAAATACTTTTTTAGCAAAGGCCGCCAGATGTGGTAATTTAACTTCCGTCATTTTCCAATAGGACACTAGATTGCAGTCCAAATTAGACTCCCCGACCAATCCCCGGCCAGATTTACGTCGGGGTCGGGTAGGCCTTCCCCGACTGGATTCGGGGTCGGGTTGGGTCGGGTCCGCGGCCCCGACCGAACGCTAGTATCATCACGATAATCATGATGACAATGCTGACGATAATGATGATGCCCATTCTGATTATCACGGACGTGGTCGTAGTGGTGATGACATCGATGAGAATAACGATGATAGTGCTGGTGGTGATAACAGTAATGATGATTTTTATGTTGACAACAATGGTGTTTGATGCTGAAACAATGATTTTGAAAAAGTACTTCTAATGATAAACACTAAAATGGTCAAACTTACCAGCAATACAATTTCCAAGAGTCGACAAAGACTGATTAATTGCAGCCCCTTCTTTAAGTCTCTCTCCAGTTGCTCCTGTTGAATCCGCACGTTCACTAACGAGCAGCAAAGGGGGATAAGGGAGGAAACTGAATGTCAAATTGAAATTCGACTCAAATAAACGCCACATTTTATTATATAGAACTATACATCAAATTGAACCATTCCAGTATTACTCCGAATATATTAAGAGCAGAAAATTCTGTGCAAACGCAAACATGCACACACACAAACATGCACACAACACATGTGAAGCATTACCACGATAGCTGCACTAAGAGGGAGCCGACCGGGCTCGGACGTGCAATCCTCAAACTCAACACACCCGATGTGCTATCGCGAGACAAAGGTTTGGTAAAGGACTTTTAAAGTCCTTGTTATGACAATCCGAAACCCAGCGGTGGTTAAGGCTGAAATTCATTAATTCAAATTTTGTGTTTTGGCTTAAGCCTTCATCAGTGTCAGATATATGTACTATCTCAGCAGACACTTGCCCACCTCTGCGTTTCGTCTCGTAATACCAGTTCGAGCTCGGTCAGCTCCGATTTAGTGTAGCTGTCGTGGTAATGCCTCCACTCTTGACAAATATATAAAGCACTGTGCCTGTCGAGATACTATATAAATATATAATTACATTGACGATCTTCAGATGAGTGAGATTTGATTAAAACAGTACTAAGTATATACAAACGTTAATCAGGCTCTGCAATGTTAATAATTATAAACGTATTCCTGTGACTACATATAGGTAAAGATGGCTAAACGATTAAGTAGGTATAGGAGGTATTCAGCAAAACTAGTTAGGACGAGTCTAATGGCCTAGAGCGGTTGTAACACAACCAGTGACAGGAAGCCAACACAATCAGAGAGAAAACGCACAATGTTACTTATGGATGTGCTACCAGGTTCATCAAGAGTCGTTTCAATGTAGTACCGGCCGATGCACCTGTGTACAGTTTCGCAAGTTGTATGAGAGGGAGTGACATCTAACATTTAAACAAAGAGCATATTACCTTCCAGCCAAGTCAACAAGATTGACGACTGATGTCTTTGCTGTTTCTTCTCCTGCAGCATTTTTGAACTTCTGAGTGAATCTGACCTCAACAATGGTATGCGCACGACTAAATATTTAACGAAAAAAAGTTTTCTACTTTAAAGCACAAATGACATATAAAAAATTTACGGCCACATGACGAATTTGAAGTGCGGCAGTTGTGATATCGAAAATAGAATAGACAAATATTGCAACTTTTAAATTCTTTCAATGAAGACAAGAACTCATCGTCAAATGTTTGACCCGCAAATGTTCTATCTATATCTACCTATCTATCTATCTATCTATCTATCTATCTATCTATCTATCTATCTATCTATCTATCTATCTATCTATCTATATATCTATCTATCTATCTATCTATCTATCTGTCTGTCTGTCTATCTATCCAAGCCCACTGAGATCCCACTGCTGGGCAAAGGCCTCCCTGATGTTCATCCACTCCAGTCCATTCCAGGCAATCCTCCTCCATCCTGGTTGAAACTTCTTAATCTCATCTTCCCATCTTGTAAACTGTCGACCCTGCCTTCTCTTTCTGTCTCTCGGATTCTAGTTGGTGACTCTCTCTGACTATCGTCCATCTCTCCGTCTCGATACATGTCCTGCCCATCTCCAATTAGCTTTTGTTATCTCTTTGATGACATCTTTCCCTTTTGCTTGTTTACGAATCCATACATTTGTTTTTCTGTCTCTCAGACTTACGCCCAACATCTTTCTCTCCACTGCGAGTTCTGGTGTACTTACCTGTGTCATTTGTTCTTTTGTCAAGGACCAAGTTTCTCCTGTATATGTCATAGTTGGCAGCAGACACTGATCAAAAGCCATTCCTTTCAAACAGAGTGGAATAGTTTTTGCTTCAAATATGTTTGTTAGTTTGGAGAATGCGGACCACCCCACCCTTTTTCATCTTTGCATTTCTTCATCTATAGTGTGATAATCTTTTATCAAGTGTCCTAAATAGACATATTTGTTGACTTCTTCTGATTTTGTCTTTCTGGCAGAATGCGTTAAACATTACTTTTGTTCTACTGGTTTTCATATTTAAACCGACAGCTTCACTGTGGCGTGCAAGATCTTGCAGCATTGTTTCCAATGTTTTTACATCTCTCGCAAGGATCGCAATGCAATCATCAGCAAAACGTAGATGGGAAATCAAGGCACCATTGATGCTTATTCCCGTTTCCTGCCAATCTAAGTTTCGGAAAATTTCGTCTACGACAGCGGTAAAGAGCTTTGGTGATGCAGTACATGCTTGACTTCCGAAGAAAGATACAATTTCGGATGTTTCATGTAGCTTTACCTTGAAGGAAGCCTTCGCACAGATGTTTGAAATGAGTTCTTGGTATTGTTTGGCAATGCCCTGATGTGACAATGCATTGATAACTGCTTGAATTTCGACACTGTCGAAGGCTTTTTCATAATCAACGAATGCTATGCATAATGGCATTTGGTATTCGTTTAACTTCTCCAGCAGCTGTCTGATTGTGTGAATATGATCCACAGTGGAGAAGTTGGAGCCTGCCTGTTCTACTGGTTGCTGGCTATCCAGTTGTTTGGTAAGTATGGTTATGGTGATTTGGCTCTACCGAGTTATTGTTTTGCTCGGTTGACACTTTTGTTGGCTTCAATGGCTCTTTGTTTCAGTTCAGTGTTATATCTTCTGGTATCTTCTTTTTGTTGTTTCCTGATGGTCTTGTTTAGCAAATGTATACTCATTAGCAAATACTCATACTGTACCACGGCTAGTACTTCGTAGGTCCAGATTCCCAACCTGTCCCATACTTAAGGGAGCAAAGCAGGATGCAGGATGCAGGTAGAAATTCAGAACGTAACCCAGCAATACTTTTCAACCAAGCTGATAGCAATTCTCCTTTTTGTTTAGTCAATGTGTTACCACGGAAGCACAAAGAAAAAAAAGAAGTTTCCTGCAGGAGGGTAATTTTGCAAACATTTATCAAGAAGGGCAGTTTTTAGTGTCACCATGCTGGCATGATCCGTTTACACGATGTCGTTGTCATACAGGTATGAACCTGTACCGGTAAGGTTATCGACATGGTTTTGATCCGGAGTCACACCTTCTCATACTGGAATCGTAGCGACATCGTGTGAACTGCTGGCCTAAAAACAAAAGACATCATGCCGGCGTGCTACCGACAAAGTATAAACGCGGTCTCAAACGCAACGTAGACCAAACGCCTACTGGAAGGTCTGAAGAAGTTAACAGATTTAAAAAACTCGGCATAATCAAAGAAACTATGACTCGGCCTTGACGAGAATGCTACGTCGTTGCAGAGAGAATTTTGATCGCATTTGCAGCTCGGCATATGTGAACCAGGAATCTTGAGTGTGCTTCCCTCTCGGTTATTAATTCCTACCAGCTCCATAGCAGCAATGCCATATTTTAACCTAACATCAAAGCTGGTATACTTAAGCTGGTAGGCTACAGAGAACAAACACTGACTAGAAACCTTATTCTTAAAATAGAAGAAAGTTTTTGTTCTGCTGGATGTTTGAAAGAATACATGTTCATCTTTTCGGAAAAAGGGATTTCTACTTGAACAATCTTTTTGTGGTACAAAACTTGAAAATCGCATCAATTGGCCAATTGATGCGATGCCAATTGGCCAAGCATCAATTCCTTCTAGAGAACAGCTATCTCGCGCTTGGAAAGCGAAAATGATTGCCAAAACATGCGATTCTGCCATAAGCCAACATTTACTAGAAAATTCAGAATGCGCCAAAATGAATACGGGCGAGAATTTTCGGAAAATTGGCACAGCTAGATCGTCCTTTCATCTAAGAGTATTGGAGTCTGTCTACATTAAAAGAAGAAAACCAGTAAAATGTAGGCAGAAAGAGTTCGTTTTTTCACTTGGACTCTTCCAATAATGTTTTGTTTCTTCATTTTCTCTTTCTTTGTT